>BQNB010175055.1:0-13200 GCA_026074375.1 Tanacetum coccineum
AAAGAGAGTATGATATAAATCAAGTAACCGAGTTGTAAATGAGTATGAGTATGTAAACAAGTTGTAATGAGCATGTATTCTCCCCCAAGATTTTTAAAATAATTGTAAAACAAGTGAAAGAGGGGCTATAAACTCACATATTCCTTTAAAAGCAATCACATTGTTATAAGATAACCGAGTAAGTAAAAGAGTTGTAAACAAGCATGTATCTCCCTCGCGGTTTTATAAAACATTCAAAAGATTGCAAAAGCGAGGTTGTGAACTCACATTGATGATGAAGAACGATTGGCAGATAGGCATCTAATATGCACAACACAAACGGAAGACGAAGCGGCTCGATCAAGAAGTTGCAACTAATCTTAACGGCTAAGTCCCACTAGCCTAGGATAATGTATTTGGATTTCTCAATTAATGGTTACATCAATGTGACACGTTGATAAAGATTTAGATTTAAAGTTGTAATAGTTTGGTGGCTGGTTAAATAAATAAATTGAAAAGTGAACGCAAAGTATGTAATACATTCTTTATATATTACATATGAAAAATAAACCATTATATAACTCGTACCGTGAATCATATAACAAAGACTAGCAATCCAAAGATTAATGTGAAGTATATAATACTTTGCAGGTATTATATAAGGAGCGTGAGAAAATAATTTAAACAAAATACTTCGACACCAATTTAATTAATAAGAAGTCCTTGCATAAAAGTGGACACACGTCTTAAAGTTATAGTTTAAACAAACGATGTTTGTAAAGCTTCTACAACAATTATGATGTTATCTTCTAGCTGACAATTATAAAATATAAAATAATATTTTATAAATTTATATTTTGTTTCCTCGACGGGTCGTGTCTAAAATAGTTATCTCATTGTAAAAGTATAGTTTTTGTTCGTTTATCCGGTTATTGTATAATACAAATTACTATATTTTTAAAATATAACTTAGTCCCTTTTATCGGTTTCCAAAATAATAGAAGCCTTAGTAAAACATTACTAAATATAAAAGTTTATATAAATTTTGCCATGACACTTCCGTTTATATATCGTTTCCCATATTTATCAAATCTAAAGTTTTTCCACTTTTCAAACAATCCGCGTGTTTCAAATATATATTCTTATATATTTTTATATAAACTAAGCAAAGTAATAATTATTATATTTATTTAACCATTTAAACCACCAACCGGTTTTATATTTATAAATCTTATGATATATTTACTTATCAATTTATATAACCCAAACACACCCTTACGGTAAATCTGCTCACCCAAACGCACCTATTTCTGCTAAACCAACCAAACGGACCCCTTTGTTGTCTTCTCTAAACCCAAACGCACCCCTTGGTTCTTATGTTAACCCAAACGCACCCCTTGGTGCAAATCTGCCCAACCAAACGCCCCTTTATTTCCAATCTGTCGAACCAAACACGCCCCTTGCGTGTTTCTGCTATACCAAACACCCCCGTTTGGCAAATCTGCCAAACCAAACACACCTTATGTGCCAATCTGCATAACCAAACGCACCCTTAGTTGTTTTCTACCAAGCCAAACGCACCCTAATCTGTACCAAACGCACCCTAATTGGTATTTCAGTCAACCAAACGCACCTCTATGGTGGTGGTGACTGCCAAACGCACCCTTGTGGTGGTGGCATTCAACCAAACGCACCCTTTGTTGGGTTTACATAAACCAAACGCACCCTCGTCGGTGCAAGAACCAGAACGCACCCCTTTGGGTGTTGTAACAACCAAACGCAGCCCTTGGCTGCGAAATACAAAACTAAACGCACCCACTTTGGCGTTGATATGAAAACCAAGTGCACCCTTGTGGTGTCAACATATAAACAAGCGCACCCTTGCAGATGCAAATGAACCACACACGCCCACCGTGGGGGATACAAGAAATCCACTCTAAGAGTGACAATATTTACACTAAAATGCTTGCAAAAGAAGCACAGGAGTGTCATATCAAGGATTGCTACGCTGGCAATCCGTGTGAGCTAAGATTTGATCTAACGAACCACAATGGAGATTCAATCATTAGAAAGAATGAAGATCCAGGATTGATGGGATCGTGTAACAAACTTTGGACCTAGAAGCTTCTCCTGGCAGCTATAAAAAGACTCCTTCACTCTCACATTTTCATCTTCTCTTCCTGCATTTTTTCTTTAGTTTTTTAAATAGCTTTTGTAACTTTTTAGTTTAAAATTTGTAATTTACTTTTAAGCTCTTGTAATTTCCTTTTATTAAGTATTATAATCAGTTTTAAGCATTAATAAAATCACAATTTAGTTCTCATAAACTGCTTTTACTTATAAGCTCTTATTTCTCTCAAATGTTTATGCTACTGTTTCAAAAGCGATTAATAAGCTCATACAAGCTTTTTGAGTCTCTAAGCTCAAATTGAGCTCAATTCAGTCATTTAATCTACTGTAACTCTAAAAGCAGTTTAAATACCCTTGCTTAATGGATTTTGGACTTTTGGAAGATGAGCTTAAAATGGAAGAGCTCATATGGACCTTTACTAGCTTATCATTGATAAGCTAGAGCTTGTAGACAGCTCAATAGAGCCTTTGATACCTTTGTTTAGCTAAGGTTAAAGTAAGTTTTCATTTAAGCTTTCCTGTCTTAAATTTCTTAGTATAGTTTAGCTTATTTTGCTTAATTGTTTGCTTATTTGTGCTTATTAATGTGTTATTATGCTTATTAGACTTATTTGATAATCTGTTTTTAGTTAATATAGCTTAGATCTTAATTTAGCTTAAATTGTCCTTAAAATCAATAAAAAACCAAAAATATTAGTGTAGCTAGTAGCTTATTGATTTCAGCTTATTGGATTAGTGTTTTTAGCTTTTTAGGTCTGTTATAAGTTGCTTATTATCTGGTATCTAGTATTTGAGCTTTTAATTTCATTTTAATAAGCTAATATGAACATGAGTATTGTTAAAGGGGTGTTTGGCACAGCAGTACTAACTACAAGTTAGTACTGCTTGTGGCCTTTTGGTCTTTTGTGTTTGCTTTAAAACTCTCATTTAGGTTTGTTTAAGCTAAATTCATAAGCTAGGATTAGGATAATTAGTTTTTCATAAGTTAGGTTAAAACTAGTAGAAATCTGTCAAAGTATTTTGCATAACTTAGTTTAGATCTCTTCTAGCAATAGTCATTATCTTTCTTGTCTTTCATTTTAAGTTTTAAGCTTGTTAGAATAGTCTTATTAGACCTGCATTGTGCCTAGTTTAAGTTTGGTCACAATTGTGTCAATTGCATCAGCAGTTACAATAGACAATCTCCCATTTTCTAGCTTAATTTTTAAGGAGTCAAAATAGTTTTTAGCTTTAGCTTTTCATAATACAAATAGTTTTTAGGTCATTAATCATCATTACCAATTTGCTTTTTCAAATTAAGCTTATTAGGTTATCTGTTTTAAGCGGTTAAATAAGCCATTTGTCTTTTCAGTTTCAAAGTAAAACTTAGCATGATTTAAGCCTTAGGACTGTTTTCAAAGAGCTTTTTCATTAAGCTAATTTGTTTCAAAATCATTTTTAAAAGTAAATTAGAGTAGCTATTTAGTTGTAGTATAACTGTCGGAACCAAATATCACTTTCACTTCATTATTGAAACAAGAAAAATAAGATGAGAAGAATTGGAAGAATTGTAGAGAGAAGTTAGAGAGAGAAAGGTAGAGAAAAAAGAGTTGGTTAATTCTTGAAACCAGGATATCTAATCCATTAGAATAGGTATCTTAGGGAAATATCATTACAAGATTTATGGTTGGTATAAACGCTTTATGAAGAAAACCTCTTAATAGTGAACACGTCAAAGGAGAAAGTGTAGTCGCGTGGGTATGTCTATATAAAGTTATAAATGTCTTAAGGCAGAGTCTCGTTTCTGCTATCTGTAATGTTCGATGATTAATAACGGATGAGGCTAAAGGAGGTAAGTATCCAACTTACTTGGTAGTACAAATATAATCAAAGTACTTCCAATTCTTACTAACGTCTGTCAATGAATAATTCAACTGAATACATATCGACAAAATGCTTAACTTGTTTTAAGGTTGGGGTTTCATCACCTAGTTGATAAAGTTTGTACAATCTGGGACCATTCCAGGACCCAACAACAGCAATCATAACGACAATAACCGTAACAAACAGTGATGGAATATTATAACCAGTCTGCTAGTTCAAGATTGAACTAAGTCCGTTAGCTCAAGAGTGTAATAAGTCTGTTAGCTCCGCAAACAGTTCGTGATTGTAAGGATTCGCAACGGCAAAAGTAATAACTTAAGTATGTGATAAGGTAGCTCCAAGTGAGGCCTTAAGATTCTGCTGAGTAGTAAGACACATGTGTTTACTAGGCTCTTTTAAAGAAATGTCGTTGATTAATCGGGTTTCTGAGTTCATACACTTGTCATATTGGTACCATAAAGCCACTCATTTATAATTTAATTATTTTCATAAAGACAGCGTACCCAATTTAAGTAAATAATGAATTGATAAACATATGGTTCAGGTATTTAACAATTTCCTTTATATAAATTGAAGAGGCTTCCTAATCCTTTCCAAATAAAGAGATTATAAATACATCTACTTAAAAATATCTGATACAAAAACGAGTACACATCACAATCCTCCATGTGATGGAGAATATTACATGCATGTCTCTAATGATGTATGGTACGAGTGTATTTAAACTCGTCGTTCTGAGAGCGGGGATTCAAACATCAGGAATAATCGACCTAGAGTTCAAAATAGTCAATGAGTACTTGGTTAAAGTAAACTAGGTAAAAGTCTTTATGAACGAGTCAATCATAGCAATTATCATATAAATCCTTCTATTACAAGTCCCGCCCATACAAGACTTGTAATACTTAGGTTTATACATAATCCCATGTAAAAGAACGGTACGGGCCTTTTGTTAACATAGGCCGATAATCATATCATCCTTCATATTACAAGTCTCTCTTCGCCCATACAAGAACTTGTAATACGTAGATTCATACATAAATTCCATTAAACAAGAATTTTACGGCCTTCTATAATAAGATATTTGTATAAAAGTTATAAGAAAATAATATTATTATGGACCATTGTTTAACTTACAATGTCTGAGAACGAAGCGAGACCATTGTTTAACTTACAATGTCTAAGAACGAAGTGAGACCATTGTTTAACTCACAATGTCTAAAAAGTAAAATGAGACCATTGTGCAACTCACAATGTCTTAGGCGTAAATGAGACCATTGTGCCACTCACAATGTCTTAAGAATTGTTCTGGTATTTATATAAATTACAATTATATAAATAAGCGAACGATATACGCGAAATGAATGCAAACATATATCATATATATATATATATATATATAATATAATTCTATTATATATATAATGTCACGTAAGCACTTAAATGCAGCACGTAGATGTAAGTAACATAAGGCAAGTAGCGTTGTATGCAACTAGAAAAAGTCTTAGTGTGATCAATGTTTGTAAAAACGTTTATAACAAGGGTAAAATATGTTAACCTAGTTCTCTATATCCAGTGCATTAGATACAGCAATCTGTTAACACCCCAAAAAAAGTGTACCGCAGACGAAGTATGTCCGGGGGAGTTAACTTCATAAAACACAGCGTCCTAGATACAAGAGAATGACCTCTAAATGTGCGTTTGCAAAGTAATCTCGTTGACTTCCTTGAAATTGATATAACATTGTTGTCCCCCCAAATGCATCACAATGAAAAGCTAGAAAGCTACACAACGAGCTTTGATCATAATTGTATGCAAGTAGAAATCCATACATGAAATCTTGTCAAATTTTAGACTCTAGTGCACATCAAGTAGGCCACGCCTCTAATTCACCTGAGAAAAACATGCTTAAAGTGTTAACATTAAAGTTCGTGAGTTCATAGGTTTGTTTAAATATAAATATTAAACCAAAGGTTTCCAACGTATGTATGACCATTTAAATCCTTAAATGTCCTTCCAAAATATATGTATGATTTTTAGAAATCAAACAGTTGTAAAGCATGCATGACCATTTAAATCCCCAAATAGTCACAAAAACGTATGTATAGATAGACCACCACTAACCAAAGTATGAATTGCCATTTTACTCAAGGCACAGTAAATATCCATGTGTGTATAGAACAATGATACATATTACTCTAAACTCATGAAACAGATACGCTACATAAATTAATGGCCCGGTGCTTTAAAAAAAACCGTATGTCCCCTACCTGTATACGCCTCCGCCTATGAATTACTTTATGTGTGCCTAATACAACCCGGATGTCCCCTACCTGGACACCCTCATCATCATTTAATTACTTTAACGTGTGCCTACACCAGATGTCCCCACCTGGACCACAACTCAGCATTGAATTCCATAACTTTGTTACCTACACCAGGCTGTCCAACTAGCTAACCCTCAGCATTTCAATTACTATCTGTAGACATACAACCTGAGCTAATCCGTAATCATAAAATATAGTATGTGTTTACGTCCAAAAAACTAAACCAAGTATTGATCACCTCATAACAAGATGTGAGAATGAGTATGGAAATCAACCAAGTAAGTGCGTTTGTAAACATGTATGCAAACGAGTTGTAAATGAGCACGTAGCGAGTTTAAATCAAACACGTAATTGAATTTGTAACAAGCATGTTCTCACCACAAAAATGCATGTAAAACATGGGGCTATGAAACTCACATTGATGTTGTAGAACGATTTGCAGAACTACACATATTAAGCACAGCACAAATGGAAAGACCGGAACGACTCGATCAAGAAGTTGCGATTTATCTTAACAACTAAGTCCCACTAGCCTAGGATAATGTATTTGGGCTTCCGATGAATGGTTACATCAACGTGACACGTTGATAAAGATTTGGATTTAAAGTGGTAATAGTTTGGAAGTTGGTTAAATAAATAAATTGAAAAGTGAACGCAAAGTACGTAATATATTATGTATATATTACATATGATAAATAAACCCTTATATAACTCATACCGTGAATTATATAACAAAGACAAACAATCCAAAGATTAATGTGAAGTATATAATACTTTACAGGTATTATATAAGAAACGTGAGAAAAATAAATAAACAAAGATATTTTTAACATAAACACAAGATATAAAACCCATATTAATTAATAAAAAGTCCTTACCTAAAAGTAGACACACGTAGTAAAGTCCATAGTTTAAACAAACGATGTTTGTAAAGCTTTAACAAACAATTATGAGGTTATTCTTCTAGCGGACATTAATAAAATATAAAATAAAATTTTTCTAAATTTATATTTCGTTTTTCTCGACGGTCGTGTCTAAATAGTTATCCAATTGGTAAAAAATATAGTTTTCGTTCGTTATCCTTATAGTATACATACAAATTATTATATCTTTAAAATATAACTTAGTCCCTTTTATCGGTTTCTAAATTAATAGAAGCTTTAGTACAACATTACTAAATATAAAAATTTATATAAATTTCGCTATGACATTTCCTCTTATATATCGTTTCCCATATTTATAAAACCTAATGTTTCTATTTTTCTTTTCCACTTTTTCAAGCAAACCGCTCGTGCAAAATATCAAACTGTTTTACAAATAATATTTTAATAGTATATTCATAACTAAAAGCAAATTAAATAAATATCATATTTATTTAAACATTAACCACCATTTTAATTACCGATTTATAATTTATATAAAGGTCCATCATGTTATATTTATTAGTCAAGTGTATAAACCCAACGAACCCCTCGTATGTTTCAGCTAAACCAAACGCACCCTTATTCGAATTCCTGCTATCACCAAACGACCCTTACAGCCCTAGTTGTTTAACCCAAACACACCCCTATGTCGATTCTGCTAACTAAACACACCCTTATGGTTAATCTGCTCACCCAAACATACCCTTACGGTGTTATCCAGCAAACCAAACACCCCTGTTTGGTTAACTGCCTAACCAAACACCTCCTTATGTGTTTTTAATAACAACCAAACGCACCCTAAGTGGCTGTTTAACAGCCAAACGCACCCGTGTGCGGTTTAGAACAATCAAACACCCCCCTTTGTTGTGAAACTACCAACCAAACGCACCCTAATCAGTTTCTTTATAAACCAAACGCACCCTAATCTTTTTCTAACAAACCAAATGGCCATAGTCTGCTGTAACAGCCAAAGCGCACCCTTCGGTGTGCGTGACAGCCAAACCAAACACCTTGAAATCCTCTTCTTAGGGTAAAAAATATAAATAATATAATAATAATATACTATAAATATTTAAACCCAAAAACAAATCAAGTTGCCTTTGAAAAGTTTCAAAGAAAGATAGTCAATGAAAACCGAAAGTAGTATGATATTCCCGGGTCATTTCTTCCCGACGAGGTGCGAAATTGACGGTTATGTTAATGGTTTGACAATTGGATGCTTGATTAATAAAAATAAAATGATTGGATTCTAAATTCTACGGAAATTAATG
Organism: Tanacetum coccineum; assembly: GCA_026074375.1. Taxonomy (NCBI): domain Eukaryota; kingdom Viridiplantae; phylum Streptophyta; class Magnoliopsida; order Asterales; family Asteraceae; genus Tanacetum; species Tanacetum coccineum. The sequence continues at coordinate 8,491 of BQNB010175055.1, forward strand.
CAATTTAAACTAAAGGAAACTTAAATTCTACGGGAAAAACATAAATAGGCATGGAAAATTAAACCTAAAACTATGGGAAAGCATAACAAGGCATTTAAATAACTTAAAATTCTACGGGAAACAAAAATAAAGGCTTAAAAGGAAAACCTAAGTCTACGGGAACATGCAATTAAAGGCAATGAAAGATAAAACGCGAAAACAAAAACGAACGTTAAAAACGAACGCGACTAAAAACCTAAATTAATCAAAATTAAAACCTAAAGTGAAATTTTTAGTTTAGATAAGCTAATAGTGACTAAAAAGGAAGAATAAAAAAACTATATAAAAAACAGAGATGTTTAAAGCTAAAAACGCAACGAAAACAAGAACGGGATCGAATCCCGTTCTTTGAAAAACCAAAGGTTGCAAAAATAACTCTACGAAAGCCAATTTATTTTTCCTAGGTTCTAAAGGATAAAAGAAAATTTAAAAAAAAGAAATTTATTTTTTTGACTTTTATTTAATTTATTATGATTTAAAAACAGTTTTAAAGAAATAAATGATTAAAAATAGTAAATGAATTATAAAAATTATAAAAAAAATTACAGAAAATAGCTTAACTTATGAAGAATACAAGAAAAATAAGAACTTGGAAAAAGTCGATCAAATAGGCAGTTAAATAAGCAAATAAGGCAAATTAAGCAAAACTAGAAAAGTGCATATATAAATAAGGTAATGCATGGTTTAAATTGAAAAAGACCCTAGGGCAGTTGGTGTTATGTATGGTGTGTGAGGCGTGGGCTATACAAGGGAGAGGTCACAGGTTCGACCCCTGTGCCTCTCCTTTTTTTATCAAACAATTTTTTTTACTTTTTCTTTTTACAAACTTAAACTAGAAGCAATAGTAATGCACTTATAAAAACAGGGACTCTCTATAAAACTTCAATAAGCCAGATATAAGCCAAAAACAAATGTCAGTTTTTGCTTAAAAAACTATTGAGTATTTTGCTAAAGGTTTACTTGATTTTATTGACACCAATCTAAATGAAATGCAACAAGCTGAAAAACTCCTAAACTATTACTACTAATAAGCACTTAAAGGAATGAAAAAAAGCAAAGAAGAGCTGGAAAAACATGGAAATAAGCTGACAAGAAATGGATAGATTTTCCCTTTTCTTTTTAGACTAAATGACTAATAGAGCTAACTGTGGGCTCATTAAGACCTCATTAAGCATTTGTAAAAACACATAAGCCAAACCACACTGTTAGCTAAAACTAATGATGCTTAAAAGATCAAAAATAAGTAACTAAAATAAGCTGGAAGGCACAAATAAAATTGAAAACAGATTGCAAAAAAAAGGGACAGAAGGGTTGACTAGCTACTCGCAGACCCATATTTAGGCTAGAATTAAATAGACTTAACCTAGATGCTAGAAGCTAAAATTGGGGCATACTTCTAGATGGTACAACTAACTTCTCTAATAAGTCAAGGATAAGGGATTTAGCGAACATATAAGCTGAGAAAAAGCACATCTTAAAAGGGCAGATTAGACAAGCATACACTTACAAGTCAATACACTAAACTAGTTTCATTCAAAACTAACCAAAAGCCATCCCTAAGATTTCTCCATTATAAGACAGATGCTAAAAACAATACACTGCCAATTTGGCATGCATTTAACACAAAAAAGATCAACTCAAATTACATTTATAAGAAAATTTGACCCACCAACTGTTTGGAAATTTCCTGAACTTGCAGATTTCAACACAAGCTCAAAACATAGCAAATTTAATTTCAAAACTTTTCAAAACTAACTGTAAGGGTTCATGTAAGCTCATAAAAACTATTTTAATGACCAAGAAAAAGTTTATGCCCATTTTTACCCATTTTGAGACCATATGCCAAACACCCTTTAAAAAATTAATTGCATTTTAAGATATTAGAAAGGTATAAGAAATCTTTAAGAAAAGCTCAAAGTAAATGAAGATAAGCCCATATAATCACTTAAACAATCAATTGCGCACTTAAATAAATAAAGTTATAACATCAGTAAAGTAAGATAAATTGGACAAAATTTTTAAAAAAAAAGAGACTTAAACTGAGATTTACACAAAACTGAATGATTACAAAAATGTTTTTTTATTAAACTTAAAAGACATAAATAAAGATACAAATAAAGCTTAACTATTTTTTTCCTATTCTACTTACTACTATTCTTTCAGTCTTTATCTCTTTATATATGCTGCTTGTCTTCAATCCATTGTGTTACTTGTGTTAGTTGGCTGAGAGAAAACCAAAGCACCATCCGACCCTTCAAAATACTTGGCCCCCAATCAAAATGATCCAAACCCTTGATTCGCCTTGACCAATTAAAACCCCTAGGATTGCTAACGAGTAGTGTAAGTAGGGATAAGGTGAGGTGAAGGTAGATGGTGAAGATTTGTGGTGAGGTGAACTTTGTCTTGGTGTTTCAGTCTACACGTGAAGAGAAGTATAGTGTAAAATTTTTTTGGCAGGGTAAAATTTAGTTAAGTTGAACTGTGATGAAGGGTTTATATGAAGGTGCAATTATTGCCCCTCCAATTGAATTGTAGGATTGTGCACCATGGTCCTTGTGAGTGTTAACATTTTACGATTTAGGCAAGAGTCATCCCCTCAAGGTGAGGTCTTTCATTTACAACCCACAAGTCCTTATGGTGTAAAACTAAGTTTTAAGATATGGCAATAAATGACCCATGAGTTGATTATGGTAATTGCAAGGTTGGTGACCATGTGAACTGAGAAAACACTTAACGACCGATAAACTTGGGCTGTAAAATTGGTTTAAGGGAAGAGGGCCATTTCTTTGAGTTGGGCCCGAGTTTAGTTATAAAATGGGTATTGATATATTTGGGCTTTTTATATATAATTGGTCTGACCCTGCCCACTATGTGGTGAAACGGGTGGGCCTCCTTTTAATCAGTTTACATTTTCATGCTTGGTTTTACAGATTCTCTTAGCACAACCCGAATCTAGGTTTGACATTGCCTTCGTCTTGACTTCTTAAATGCTCAAACATTGTCGAGTCACATCCAGTTTAATTTCTATTTTAGCACCTTTTTCAATCCTTTTTGAAACCTTGGCCTCAGTTTTTTTTTTCTGCGCTTTTCCTAAACCGAGCACAATTTTGTCCGGTTTTTAGCTTCGTTTATTGTCCCTTTAGTGCATAGCTGGTACCTGCTAACCGCACAATCACAAACACCAGGCATATATATGTTCATTTTATGTGTGTTTTTTGGTCGTTTAGGGTCGATTTATAAAGTGAAAAGGTAAGTGTTAAATTAAACACATACCAAAATCTCCACCCATACTAAACTATTTTTATGCGTTGCCCTCACTCAATGCAAGAAGTAAGCCTAGAAAACTAAGAAATCTCATCCTCCTCTGACTAATAACCTCGAAAAGTAGCTATCGTCAAGAGAAATAAAGAGTCAATAGCTTCGACAAGCCACGTTTTTAACAACTTTTTAAAATATATACATTGACAAACACTAAATATTTTTGGGTTTTTCATTTTTCTCATTTTTTTTGTACTTTTCATTTTAAACAACTAGCTAACTTATTTGACTTTCGTTATTAACAATTGGGATCATTAGGGATCATAGAACAAGATGCATTTCGATCCGAGAATGCCCCAAAAAGGATAAATTCATCGTTCCCGACTTTTCACTTATTCCAAACCAAGCTTAAAACGAAATCACCGTTAATTATGAGTTAAGATGCTAACACTACTCATATTTGCAACTTGTAAACTTTTCACTCCCGACAATTTATATCTTAGGTGTATGTGCTATTTTGAATTTCAACCATGGATCAACGTTTTGCAACATTCTATGTTTCACGTTCCACCCGAGAATAATGAGTTTGAAGGCGAGATCATCCCATGTAGCGACTTTCGTCTCGGCACATCCCAACCTTGCGGTTAAGTGACCAGGCTTTTGACACCCCACAGAGACTAGTATCGGGACTCACGGGCCTTAGGTTTCATAAACTCTTAGGTTTTCCGTATGCACATAGCTTATAAAATAGAATAGCCAAAGTTCAAAAGCATATTTGAATTTAACAAAAAGAGATCTTTTATTTATTTATTCACACTTAATTTTAATGCAATTGTAACCCTCGACCTTTTAGAAGGCTGCAACATCGGTTGTGAGCCGGCAAGATGCAGCAAACTTTTATCAGTCTTGGATTATTATTCTTACTATGGGCTTTCTTTAGAAGGCTGTAACATCGGTTGTGAGCCGGCAAGATACAGCAAACTTTTATCAACCCACAGTTTATATTTATTATATTTTTGCATTTTTCATCATTTTTTATTTTTATTTTTTTTGGAACTTATATTGGGAAAACGTCTTTTTGAAAAATTCAAGTATAAATTTGAACTAAGGCTAAAGTTTTTTTGCTATATACTACATAAAAATTATTGATTTAAGTTTAATTTCCAAAAGTAGCACGTATATTAATCAGGTTAAGAGCTTATGGGAGAAAAAATGACAAATTACACACATGAGCTCTTAAGATTTCCAAATAATCCTTGTTTAGCATCCAGCTCATACTTAACACTATCATTTTTCATTCTTCGCAAATATTCGCGAATGCTTAGTCTAAGCTCAATCGAGTCAAAATTTACTCTTATTCTACCCAGCAGGAAAGTCAAAATTGTGACAAAACACTTATTTTATTTTTGAAAA
>BQNB010175056.1:0-13200 GCA_026074375.1 Tanacetum coccineum
TAAACAACCCATTTTGTATAAATATTGCAAGAATAGGTACTTAATCGTTTATATTTGAGAATTGTAGTAATTTGGAGTACTTGGCGAAGATTAGCTAAAAGGCACACATTCTGGAGCTTGAACGAAGACATTTGAAGAAACTGTTATGACACCTCAATACGCCGTATCCATCAAGGAAGATACGGCGTATCCGTTCCTGCACTTCACAAGAAATCATGAAGAATTCACGATCAATACGCCGTATCCAGAAGATCTCAATACGCCGTATCCAAGATATAGCAATAAAATATTCTGGAAGATATTGAACGTGGTCCCTACTCCAAGAAACTTCTAATAAGCCATATCTAACTCTCTTGATACGGCGTATCGATCAAATTCCAGACACTTTAAATAGAAGACCTAAAAACGGGGTTTCAGTGTGCTTGACCATATTTTTTATACCTTAACCACAAAGTCAATTTTCAGAAGATAAGAAGAGTAGAAGAGGTCAATCAAAGCTATTAATTCCATAGAAAACACCTTGTAATCTCCTCTATACTCTAGTAAGCGTTCAATTTTTGGTATCATTCGTTTAACTCGGTTAGTTTACCTTGGTTGAATTATTACTCTTGTATTGATTATGATGATTAAGGGCTAATACCCTTGGGTATTAGCCATGATTATGAAGATTTGAATGTTTGGTTTGTTTATATCGAATGCTTAATTTATCGTTGATTGCTTGTTTATGTTTATCAATTCATACTTGTTTACGTGCTTTTGTATGCGACCTATCATTCAACTGGATCTAGTGATACCGACCAAGTTAGCTAGATGCCGGGATGGCTCTCCATATAGTGATTTATATATCTAGAATAATAGGATCACAATTAATGCCCTATCTTTACCTTTGGGATATGTGAACAAGTTGGACTAGCAGGTGACCTAGGATCAACAAATAACGTACTGATTCCTTTGGTAAAGACTTGGACAGTAGACTACTAGAATATAAATTGCCATTAAGCAGTAAGTGGGTAAAGTCTCTATGAGCTAGGGTTTAATAAGATCACCATTATTAATCTCCTAAGATAGATTATAATCAGCAAATAGGATGCTTTATGCGGATGTGTTTAATTGTGACAGAATTCTACATGTCTATTTTTTAGGAAGAAGTGCCGCCTAAATCTTGGAATGATATGCCGCCTCAAGATAAGCACTCATTGCACTAAATAAGCAAACCAACGTTTTAATTGGATTAATCATGGTTAATACAGTTTTCTTATATTTGGCTAGACTACTTTTCTATCTTTTGTCTGTCTGCTTGCATGTGTTATTGTGTCTTAAATTGATCTAAGTTACCACAAAATCCATGCCAGTCTCTCAGGCTGAAAACCTCTCTTATCCGTTAGAACTAGGATTAACGTAGGTTTATCATAGGTTTAACATAGAATAGAATTAACATAGTTTAAATTAACTTAGTTTAGTTAACCAAAATATTAATAGAATAAAAGATTTCATTCTCGCTCTTAGTGATCGACACCCTACTTACCACGAAACTCCATCTGATCAGGTACAGTGTCCGTTAAAGTGTTGTTTTAGGTAAAGTCGGCAAAATATAAATTTAAAACTTGATAAATAAATTACCTACACACGACGATACATCAAGTTTTTGACGCCGTTTCCAGGGAGTAAAATTGTAAATCTTATTTTTATTTGATATTTTGGTTTTTAACATTAGATTAATCTAACCCCTAGTATTAGTGTAATTTAGATTATTGTAAAATTCTATATATTTGTTTATTATTTGCTTGTATATTTGTTTGTTTTGTTTTAGTGTGTGTTTTAATTGTTTTCTATACACTGTTTTGGTCGATAACCTGATACGGCGTACCCACTTCAATTGAATATGACCTATCTAACTTTCTTTACCAATACAGCATATCCATTCAGTAGATTGATACGGCGTATTCATATCAATTGAATACGGCGTATCGATCATCTGATACAGTAGCGGAAGCTGATTTTTCACATTTGATTTCCATATTTTTGTGTTTTCTTTCTCACAGGCCTATCCTAATGATTGTTTATCCTCTGTTTCAGGTAGTTCATGACAATGAGTTCAACAAAGGAACTATTAACGCCCTTCAAGGATCCATAACAAGAATTTTGATCATCTAGGAAGATTTTCAAGCTACTAAGTCTTGACGAATCAAGATCGCCTGTATTCAATCTATTTTTTTATTAGAAGAAAATTCCAAGGAAGAAGTTGAGGAAACAATGGCGGAAACCATGGAACAGTACATGAGCAAAACCCGAGCTGACTATGAATCGGGAGTTGTTAGGCCTAAAATTGATGACAAAGATCACTTTGAACTAAAAGGCCAATTTCTCAAGGAACTACAAGACAACACCTTTAGCGGTTTGGATCATAAAGATGCGAACGAACACATTGAGAAAGTTCTTGAGATTGTTGACTTATTCCATGTTCCTAATATAACTCAAGATCAAGTAATGCTTCGAGTATTTTCTATTTCCCTAACTGGAGCCGCGAGTCATTGGCTAAGAAACAAACCATCTAGTTCGATTAAAACTTAGGAAGATCTAAAGACAAGATTTCTAAGCAAGTATTACCCACCTACTCGAACTGCAAAGAAAATGGAGGAGACCAAAACCCGTTGAAACCCTTTACCAAGCATGGGAAAGATCTAAAGAACTCTTGATGAAGTGCCCTCAACACTATTTGACGAAGATTCAAGAGGTGATCTTATTTTACAATGGATTGAAAGTTCTAACTAGACAAATTCTTTATTCAAAAGGTGTCATACCAACTAAGACAGTTGCCAATGCAAAAGTAGTCATCCAAGAAATGACAGAATATTCTCAAAAATAGCACAATGGAACATCTTGGACAAGAAGTACTAAAACTTTTGACAGATTGGCAGCCATCCAAGCACAACTCAATAATCTTGGAAGAGAAATCAAGAAGGTTAATTAAAAGGTTTATGGTGCTCAAGTGGGATGTCAGCAATGTAAAGGACCCTACTACACCAAAGACTGTCCACTCAAAGAGGAAGGTAAAACCCTTGAAGAAGATTGTTATACTCAATTTGGTGCACCCTTCCAACAAAGAGGGCAATATAGAGCAGCAGCTTTGGGATTCTACTAAAGGAATAATGCAAATCCTTCGTATCAAGAACGAAGACAATCTATGAAAGAATCACTGAGCAAGTTCATGAGTGAATCAGCGAAAAGACATGAAGAAAACTCCATTATAATTAAAGAAATTTGAGCTTCTACGGACGTTGCCATCAGGAACCAAGGAGCTTTAATTAAAAATTTGGAGATTCAAAAAGGGCAAATTAGCAAGGTGTTACAGGAAAGAGGATTTGGAAGTTTGCCTAGCTCTACTAAAACAAACTCGAGAGACCATGTCAAATCAATCTCGACTACTGTGGAAGCTAATATGACCCCAATATGCCGTATCGGATCATCCCAATACGCCGTATTGGCCTAACAGAATAGTAAGCTGTAATTCGAGTCAAGATAAGCGACTATTCCGTTTCTAATTCGTTTGAATGATTACTACTGTGATGAGAAAAAGAGATCATATAGACTACAATTCTTGGAAGCTTACTTATATGGAGCTTCACATATCAACGATTCCGTACCTCAAAAAGAGAAAGACCCAGGAAGTTTCACTTTACCTTGCTATATTAATAATGTTTGCTTTGAAAACACCCTTGCTAGTTTAGGTGAATTAGTTCATACTAAGTTGACAGTTGAATTAGCAGATAGAACAGTGAAACATCCAAAAGGAATTGCTGAAAATGTACTAGTAGGCATAGGAAAGTTTATTTTCCCCGTAGACTTCATAATCCTAGATATGCCCGAGGATGTCAAAGTGCCCTTGATCCTTGGAAAACCATTTTTGTCTACCGCCCACGCTAAGATTGATGTGTTCAAAAGAAAGATTACTTTGAGGGTAAGGGAAGAGAAAATTATTTTTAAAAGTGTTAAACCTGCTAGCAGTTTGATTAAGAGGGTCTACATGTTAAGCTTAAGAGAACGAATGGAACTTGATATGGAAGCTAGGCTAATGGGAGAGACTTTGATGTTAAATAGATCGCTAGACCCTTTATATGGAGATTACATAGAATTAAACGATCTTAATGTACCATTAGAACTTAGGAGAGATCAAGTTGATGATTTAATGGCCACCGTTGAGGAAGGTGAGGTAGTTGATAAACACATGATTAAGGAAGTTAAAACTTGGAATAATAATGAAATAGTTAGTAAAAATTTTGGATACCCTAGTGATTATAACCAAGATGAGAAGATCTGTATTGATTGTGCCTACAACTTAAAGTTTTCATGCATGATTGCTTTTGAGTTTATTGATATGTGTGAAAACACATATCCATTTTATATCAAAATAGACCCTAAAAAGACAAAATTGTGCTTAAAATGCTTGAATATTGCTTGTTTTGTCTTTGTGATTGTGTAGGTACGGATATTGCAAAAATCATAAGAAAACGGTTAAAACCGGGCAAACAAGAACACAGGAACGGAAGAGCACGCAAAGAGCTGGGAGAAAGCTATCAAAAGTCAAAAGTAGTCAACTCAAGTCAACCTTTGGTCAACTTAAGTCAAACCACAAAAAGACAAAACTTCAAATATTCCCAAACCAGTCCCTTATCATTTAACATATTACAAATTAAACCCTAAACCCTAATGGTCGCTATCTCTTTACATTATAAGAGATAACAACCGTTATCTACCCTTAGTAATAACCTAAGCCCAACACTATCATGTGGCCCATTTTCTTTTACCCTGGCCCGAAGTTAAACAAAACACGCCCGAGTCAAAATAATCAAATGCATCCTTTTCAGTTAAAAAAAGGCAGGTAAAGCCTTGTTACTATTCATATCCTTCTTCCCCAATTACCCACAGGTCAAATCAAAGGGGAACTCTCATAAGGACAAAAAAGGATAATCAATACAGTCTAGGACTGACATGCTGAAGTAAAATGTCCACCAACTTTCTTATTGGCCAAATACCCATAAAGGAATCACGACTGGATTGTGAAAACACACAAGATCAAGATTTTTCACTTAAGCCTGCCTAAAACAAGCATAAGGTGTCACATCACGGATTGCCACGCTGGCAATCTGTGTGCCCTTCAATCTAATCTAACGGCCCAAAGTAATGATCCAATGATTGGAGGGAATGGAAGGCTAAGATTGAGAGGAGCGTGTAACAACCAAGGAGCCTAGAAGCATCTCCTCAGCACTATAAATTGAAGCCCTCGCTCACACACAGCTTATCTTTTTTTCTTGTAATTTTTCTTAGTTAAATAGCTTATTCAGTTTTTTAAATGTAATTTTACTTTTTCAAGCTCTTGTAGTCTCTTTTATAAAGCATTGTAATCTGTTTTTAAGTATTAATAAAATCCTAAGTTTAGTTTTCGTAAGCTTTTTCACTTATAATCTCTTTTTTACTCTAAAATGTATGCTATTGTTTCAAAAGCTCACAACAAGCTCTCATAAGCTCTTACAAGTCTCTAAGCTTGTAATTGAGCTTTAATAAGTACCTAATTTACTTAAACCTTAAAATAAGTTTAATACCTTGACTTATTGGATTTTGGACTTTGATTGAAGGAAGCAGCAAAGGATGAGCTTCCATGGACCTCTTTACTGGCTTATTTTAAATAAGCCAGAGCTATAACCAAGCTCTTTGATTCTTTTAGCTTGTGGTTAGCTAAAGCTGTATGAAGTCTTCATTTCAATTCTGTTTTAATACTTAGTGTAGCTTTGCGTTATTTGCTACAATTGCTTAATCTGCTTTCTGATATGCTTATTGTGCGTTATATTATCTTATTGTGCCTATTAGTTATGTCTTTCAATCTGTTTTTAGCTATATAATTATAGATCTTAGTTCTTCATAATCTGTCATAAAATCAACTAAAAAAAACCAAAAATAAATTTTTTTTTTTTTTATCTTAGCTTGTAGATCTTTGATTTTAGCTTAATTGATCTTTGATTTATGTGCATCAAACTTGTTATAAGCTATTTGATATCTGGTACTTAGGTTTTGCAAGCTAGATTTCAAAATTTAAAGTTTAAATGGATTATGCATTAGTTAAAGGGTGTTTGGATAAGCAATTTTGACCTCAAAAAGTCAAATTAAATCTAATTCATTGCCTTGAAACCAGATTTATTCATTTTAAAAACAGTAGTAAAAGAATATTTCAAATTAGATTTCAAAAATTAAAAAGTTAAGGCTAAATCTCTTTGTTTTTGCACCAGGGGAATTTTTCCTTTTCTAAGATTGTTAAAAAATTGATCCCAAGCCTCCTTGAGCTTGGATCTTGTTTGTGTTGTGATTAAACACACTCATTGAGTGTGTCCATTGCAGGTTTATTTACCACTAAGTGACCTCATTATGAATTTTGACCAAATTGGCCAAGTGCATCAGCCGACCTGGACTGCAGTACTCCTACTGCAGTCCTTCTTGATCAATTTAAGCTAAGTTTCATTAGGTTTTAGCTTATTAAACTCAGTAAGACTTTAGTTTACTTATAGGATTAGTTAGAATAAAACTTGTTTTTAGATTTCTAGCTTATTCACTAGGGTACATTTGCTTTTAAAGTTCATCAAAAATCTTAAAAAACTAAAAACAATTAGCTGTTAGAACTTAGTTTTTAAATTAGATTTTTAGCTTATAGATTTGATTTATGCAATAGATTTATACGTATATAAGTTTGTTTCGTTTTCAAATGCTCAGCTTTGTGAAATAGCTTATTGTGCTTTTTACTTATTTAATCCTTTAAGCTCTAAAGTTATTTTCCTGAGGTTTGTCAATTAGATTAGTATATTTTAGTTAGCTTAATGTTTATTAAGTTAATTACTTTTTAAAAATTAGCTTCATCAATTTTATAAGCTTTTCTAGAAGTTTTTGGTTTTTAAATTGAGCTTTTTTTAAGTCCTTTGTGCTTATTTTAGGAATGCAAGTTTTTTGCTCCCAAAACCATGTTTCTGTAAACACCTCTTTCACAAGCAGTTGAGAGCTTAATATTGACTTTTAGCTTATAGGTGGTTTTTTTAAAGTTGTTCAAAATACTAATCTACAACTCTTGTTCTTTTGAGTTTTCAAATTAAAAAAAAGTGTATGCCCAACTTGAACTCCGTGACCTCTAACAAAAACACACAACACCAATGCCTTAACTTTTTGCTGCAATCCGCATACCAACCACACACCCTTCAGTTAATTCTTTACTCATTTTAGCCTTAATAGCTTATTAGCTGTTATAGCTTATTCTTAGCTTGTTTATAAGCTGATCCTCTAGGCATATTTTCCTAGGTTTAATTAGTATAAGCTATTTTCTGTATTTTTTCTAGAATTTTTATAGATAGTTTAGTATTTTTAAACATTTATTTTCATTAAAAACTTTAAAAAATCATAAAAAATAGAAAAATAATCAAAAAAAATATAAATCTTTTTTAGAAAAAAAAATTTTGTCATAAAGTTCATAGGAAAATTAGTTTTGCTTTCGTAGGGTCTAATTTGTAAAATTTTGATTTTTAAAGAACGGGATTTGTCCTCGTTCTCGTTTTTCGTGTTTTAACGCTCATTTTAACTCCGTTTTTGTTCTAGTTTTCTTTAAACTTACTTTTTAGTAAAAAATAGTCCATTTTAAAAGAAAATTTTAAGTTAGGTTTATTTTTAGACATTTAGGGTTTTTGGCCTTCGTTTAGTGGTTTCGTTTTGTGTTTTCAGTTAAATTTTGATTTCCCGTTATTTGTCTTCATGCTTAATTGTTAGAATTTGTTAATTTTAATTGTTAAAAGTAGTTAACCAAATCATCTATTGTTTCCAATTCAAATCATTGTCCGAGCATCAAACGTGGATTCAATTTCATAAATCGTTGGGAGAACACCCGAGAATCATACTTCCCGGCTAATATACTTATTAAGAATTATATATATTTTTGAAGATTTTCCTTTTTACCTTTGTCCTCAAGGGTAATATGGTAATTTTCTATCATATTATATATTTTATTTTACGTGTATAGATTCTGACGAATCAATTTTTGGCGCCGTTGCCGGGGAATTATGATTAAGAATCTCTCATTTGAAGTTTGTTGATCGTGATTTGAAGACCCTTTCGTTTTTGAAAGTTTTGTTTTGTTAAAAAATAAAAAAATTATAAAAATTATAAAAATAAAAAGTAAAAAATATTTTTCCTTTCTTTTAGTATAATTATCATATAAAAAAAAAATAATAATAAAAAAATCAAAAATATAAAAATTGTCCATAATAAAAAAATAAAATAAACAAAGTTGGTAAAAGAACACCAACAAATAATACCTTCAATTGAGGTATTATCCATTAGTAAGTTCTCAACTCGAATCAAAGATTTAAAAACTTACCATTTGTGTCATTTACGAAATACGGCTCACCTTAAAAAGTAAAATTTTTAAGAGCTACCGTGAAGTAAATTTGATTATTTGGTTTAAGTTGTCTATCTCGTTATCCGTTAATTTAGTTTGTTTAAAAAATAAAAAAATAAATAGTTTATATTTTCTTTTCTACTTTGTGCATGAGCATCGTTCTCAAACCCCGCAAACCGTAACCGTCACAACACAATAAAGCCTCCGTTGTTGTTCAACCATTTCGTTTAGAAGAACATGTTGCTAATCCTCCCTTAGTTCCGATGGCTGATAACCGGACTATGGCACAATTGCTCCAAGCACCCACCGAGGGTACGAGGATGCAATTGTAATTCCTGAAATTAATGCTAATTTTGAGTTAAAAGCATGGTTTGATCATCTTGTTACAAAACAAATAGTTTTTTTCGGACATAGATAAAAGAGGATCCACATGCTCACATCATGTTATTTCCAATAAAAATCACTTCAACAATGAGATTCCCTGATAATCCCGACCACGTCAATTAAGCTTTGCTTTTTTTTCCGTTTCCTCTTGAAGGTTCAGCCCGGATTTGGCTAGAGCAAGAACCTCTCTCGAGCAATTTTGAATAGATGAACTTGTTTCAAAAATCAATTAATCAATATTCTTTCCTCCTACAAAAACGACAAATCTTCTAACGAAATTCACGAGAATATCAAACAAAGATTGACAGAATCATTTTATGAGGCTTAGAATCGAGTTAATGACCTTCTTCGGAATTGCCCACATCACGATTTTCGAATGACATCAGTTAGATACGTTTTTACAATGCCTTTGAATGCAATATCAAGATTCGTAAATTCTACTGCGGTGGAAAACTTTTGGATAAGATGCCTCGTGAAGGCTTGAGAATTATCCGAGAGTAATCCCAAGGTTCGGTAATTCACAAAACAGGCAGCGTTGCCAAAGTGAGTTTCGAATTCATCTAACCCGGAATTTCACAGATGTTGCTGCGCTTACAAACCGAAGTTTCTGAACTTAAGAAAGTTGAAGAAGACTATGCTATCGACAAACAAAAGCCAAGCTCCCACACCCGTAAAAGCGGTCGAGCAAAGTTGTGTAACTTGTGGAGGTGCTCATTCTTATAAAAACTGTCCAGCCACCGATGGCAACGTTTATCGAGACAACATTCATTAAACTTTCACAAGGTGCTTGCACCAATTTTAACCAAGAAATACCATTTATTCTAAATCTAAACCGCCGATGGTTGAAAACCAACTCCGACCCTCCCTGGTTCCTCCGATTAAAAACACTCAAAACCAAACCGTTTCAATCAAAATCAAGGAAGTAATTTCAACCAAAATCGAGGAACCAATTTCAATCAAAACAGTGGAAATAACTTCAACCAAGGACAAGTTTACCAACCTCCAACTAATCAACCACCGGTTTACCAAGTTCCTGCTCCGCAAATGCAAGGTGTTTCAAAGACCGATTTTAAGAATTATGTCAAGGCTAATGATGATGTATTACGGAATATGCAAAATCAAGGTCAAGGTTACAAAACCAGATGACATATAATTTTAACGAAATGCTTTTAAATCATAGTCCATACGCTTCATCGTCGAATTCATTACTCTTTCACAAGTCAAACAGTAAACTAACCCCCGCGAGCATGTTATTGCTATTACCACACGATTGTAAAACTTTTGAAAACCTTCACAACCATCTTTCTAAAATTCCCACTACGTGTGTCTACTGACCTCTAAAAGGAACCCAAAACAAAACCGAGACGTCAAATGGACAAAGTCAAAAACCAGGTTCAGAAGTACCAGCACCTCCCACCTCTGGAGGATCAAGATCTATTTTTATTGAATCCTAAAAAACCAAAGGCTAAGGAAACTGTTCGCTAGACCTATGACTCATATTCTTGAGAAGGAAACACCGTTTGTGTTTTCTAAAGATTGTATTGATGCTTTTGAGACTCTTAAAAAGAAGCTTACCGAAGCTCCGATCTTAGTTGTCCCAGATTGGAACCTACCTTTCGAACTTATGTGTGATGCAAGTGATTTCGCGATTGGTGCGGTTTTAGGACAACGAAAGACGAAGCACTTTCAGCCTATACATTATGCTAGTAAGACGATGACCGAAGCTCAAATTCATTACACTACGACGGAGAAGGAAATTCTTGTCGTAGTGTATGCTTTTGAAAAGTTTCGGCCATATCTTGTCTTATCTAAAAGCATTGTGTATACGGATCACTCGGCTTTAAAATACCTTATGAATAAACAAGATTCCAAGCCGAGGTTGCTCCGGTAGGTTCTCCTCCTACAAGAATTTGATATCACTATCCATGATAAAAAAGGAAGTGAGAACCTCGTGGGCGATCATTTATCTAGACTTGAGAATCCTCATAAGGATGTGTTAGAAAACAACGACATAAATGAAAATTTTCCTTTAGAGACTCCTGGTGTAATATCTAGTGGAAGTACCCCATGGTTTGCGGACTATGCAAATTTCCATGCGGGGAATTTTATCATCAAAGGAATGACGACTCAACAAAAGAAGAGGTTTTTCAAGGACGTTAAAAATTACTTTTGGGATGATCCCTATCTTTTTCGTATTTGTGCGGATCAAATCATTCAAAGGTGTGTACATGGGCAAGAAGCTAATAATATCCTCAAAGCTTGTCATGAAGGACCCACCGGGGGCCATCATAGTGCCAATCTCACCACTCGAAAAGTATTTGATGACGGTTTCTTTTGGCCGACCATATATCGAGATGCCCAAACTATGATCAAATCTTGTTATACGTGTCAAAGACAAGGCAAAATTTTACAACGAGATGAGATGCCTCAAAACGCTATTCAAGTTTGTGAAATCTTCGATGTATGGGGGATCAATTTTATGGGACAATTTCCTTCTTCACATGGGAATAAATACATCCTCGTAGCCGTTGATTATCTTTCGAAGTGGGTGGAAGTGAAGGCGCTCCCCACAAATGATGCTTGAGTTGTAGTTAAGTTTTTAAAATCTCTTTTTGCCCGATTCAGAACACCTAGAGCTATTATAAGCGATCATGGGACCCATTTTTGTAATGATCAATTTGCTAAAGTAATGTCTAAGTATGGGGTCACTCATCGTTTAGCTACCGCTTATCACCCCAATCAGATGGGTCATGTGGAGCGTGTCCATCGTGGTTTAAAAAACGTATTAGAAAGGACGGTTGGAGAAATCAGTTGCCTCATGGTCTGGACAAACTGATTGGACGCTTGATGGGCATTTCCATACTGCTTTAAGACACCAATGGTTGTTATGCCTTGTAAGTTAGTGTAAGGAAAGTCTTCACCATTACCTATCAAGTTAGAGGTTAAAGCATATTGGGCTTTGAAACATGTCTACTTCGATCTTTAAAACCCGCGGGTGGGGTGTGATCACCGAAAGCTTTAACTTAATGGAATATCTCGTGATCAAGCTTACGAGAATTATTTGATTTTATAAGAGAGGTAAGAAGAAGCTTCATGACTAAGAAGATCAAAAAACCGCATTTTTTTTTTTTTTCAATGGTTGGTGATCGAGTTTTTCTTCTTCAACCTCTCGTCTAAAGTTATTCTCGGGAATGCTTAAAACTCGTTGGTCAGAAACATTTCAACATCTCCAAAAGTTTTTCCATACGGAACCATGAGTTATTTCAAAACCGATGGGCCAAACTTTAAGGTGATTGGTATCGCGTTGAAGCATTACTTCGGAGGGGACTTACCTCCCTGGTAGTCTAAGATCTCCACACTTTCTCCAACGACGAATGATTTCGGGGATCTAGTCAAGCTATGTGACTCGGTTACCAAAAACAAAGCGCTTCGTGGGAGGCACCCCATGCTTATCCTTCTATTTTCTTTCTTATTTCTAAAGTGATGTGAGGAGGCTTGTTGCTCTTCGGAATTCTTGTTGTTTGTGTTGTGATTGTTTACAGGATTTTTAAACAACTATTTTGTATAACTCTCGTGTTCGGTGTTTTTGTCCCGGTCCACTCGAGCTTCCTAGCCTTTGCTTGCCATTAGTTTGGGGAAATCTAATATCCTAAAGATTATTATCGTCTAACATTTATCTTTTAGCACACTTAATAAACGGCTAAAGATTTTTGTGATACTTTCTTCAGGCTTGAGTTATGCATTCGACCTTTTTGAGTTCTAGTATGGGGTTTTTAAGTCTTAGGCTAGGAAACATTGAGGACAATGTTTGATTTTAGTATGGGGTAGTATATCTTCGATATGATCTTACCTACTTTTACCCGTTGTTCTCACGTACCCTGTTTTCCCACCAAAAGTTTCAAAAATATGAAAAAATTTCAAAAATTTCAAAAATAAAATAAGTGTTTTTGTCACAATTTTGACTTTCTTGCTGGGTAAGAATAAGAGTAAATTTTGACTCGATCAAGTGTGTTGAGCTCTAGCTTGTTCGTTAACTTTTAGGCAAAGCGTTCGCGATTATCGCGAAGGATGAAAAATGATAGAGTTAAGTATGAGTGGGATGCTAAACAAGGATTATTTGGAAATCTTAAGAGCTCATGTATGTAACTTGTTGCTTTTTCTCCCATAAGCTCCTAACCGGATTAATATACGTGTTGTTTTTGGAGATTAAACTTAAATCAACAATTTTGATGTAATATATAGCAAAACTTTTAGTCTTAGTTCAAATTTATACTTGAATTTTTCAAAAAGAAGTCTTCTATATATATAAAAAAAGTGATGATAAAATGATAAAAAATAGAATCATTATAATAAAAGCTGTGGGCTGATAAAAGTTTACTACCTCTTGCCGA
>BQNB010175059.1:0-13199 GCA_026074375.1 Tanacetum coccineum
GTATTTTGTTTTTATAAAAGTTTTCTGAAAATGAAAAATCTTTTTGGTTTTTATGGTTTTTAATATATATACATATTATACCGAATATTTGAATAGGCATCACCACTATTCTTCAACTTCATCTGCCAATTGTTTCAGAGTCTTCGACGTGAAACTTCTCATTCCCAGCTTGTTGATAAGAAATTCAATTCTTTCTCTACCAAGGGCTTTAGTGAAGATGTCCGCCCGCTAATACTCAGTATTGACAAAGTAAAGCTCTACTACTCCGTTCTCAACTTGCTCTTTTATGAAGTGAAATCTGATGTCAATATGTTTTGATCGAGAATGTTGAACGTTGTTGCAGCATAAGGCAATAGCACTTTTGTTATCACAGTACATTGGAATTTTATTGAATCCAATGCCGTTCAAGAATGTCGTCTTAACATCCATTTTGTAGACGATCATATTCATGTGAGCAACATATGCGAGGAAAATTTAAATAGATATCGCAGCGCTTTTCTGCCTTTTTGATGAGCACTAACAAGTCTGTCTCTTAATAATTGCATACATCCAGATGTACTTCGTCTAGTATCTTGGCAACCCGCGTGATCAGCGTCTGTATAAGCTGTTAGAGCAATAGAAGAATCCTTTGGATACCAGAGTCCCCTATTAATGGTTTCTCTTAGGTATTTAAAGATTCTTTTTACAATATGTAAGTACTTTTCGGTAGGCGTTGCCTGATACCGGGCACACATGCATACAACAAATGTAAAGTCTGGTCTACTGGCTGTAAGATACATAATGGTGCCAATCATTTCACGATAATGTGTAGGATCTACGGATTTTCCTTGTGTATCTTCATCCAGTTTGGATTTCTCCACCATGGGAGTATCCACTGGGTCACTAGATTTCATACCATATTTTCTCAAAGATTCTAGAGCATATTTAGACTTGTTTATAAAGATGCCTCTAGGACTTTGTGAAATCTGTAGTCTTAGAAAAAATGATATTTTGCCCATCATCGACATCTTAAACTTTGAACACATTATTTTTGAAAATTGATCACATAGTTCAGGTGCAGTAGACGCAAAAATAATATCATCAACAAAGATTTATACCAGGAGAATATCTTTTCCTTATCTTTTGATGAACAATGTGGGATCCACGGTTCCTTTAGAGAATTCCTGAGAGAGTAGAAACTTTGACAATAGATCGTACCACGCGCGAGGAGCTGGTTTCAACCCATAGAGAGCCTTCTTAAGCTTATACACATGATTCGGATTGTCTTGATTCACAAACCTGTTTGGTTGGCTGACATAAACTTCTTCGCGCTGAATGCCGTTCAAGAATGTCGTCTTAACATCCATTTGGTAGACAATCATATTCATGTGAGCAGCAAGTCTAGCCACTAGAGTAAAAGATTCCTCAAAATCAATTCCCTCTTCTTGATGGTAACCACGAGCAACCAATCGAGCCTTGTTCTTTAGAATACCTCCTAATTCATCAAGTTTCACCTTGTAGATCCATTTTAAAGTATTAACCATCACTTTATCTGGACGAGGAACGAGTTCCCATACCTCAAGACGTTCAAATTCATTCAGCTCCTCTTGCATTGCTTCAATCCAACATGCTTAAGTTAATGCGTCTTTATAGTTATTTGGTTCAAGTGATGTGAGAAAGGCATCGTAGTAACAAAATAAGGCTTGTTCATGAAGTTGGAGTCTTGTAGAAACAGGTCTTTCGAGTTCACCGATGATGCTATCTAAAGGATGATCCTTGGTCCATTTGGTAACGTGTTCTGAGTAAGGAGCAGCAGTGTGCACAACAGTAGGAATAATATCTAAAGAAGAAGATGCTTCAGAATGGTTTTCTGGAATTGGAATATCAAAGAACGGATTGTTATTCATGTGTGCAACATCTAAGTCATGGTTGTCTTTTTCAACATCGTCAGGAATGACAAGAGATTGAGTTTCGGGGGTTGTTTGAGAGTTACTAGGTGATGGTGCATTTTGGTCAACTGTTGTTGAGGAAGGTAAACCAGTTGATGCAGCGGGTTCTGCAGTAACTACTTCAGCAATTAGAGCAATGACTTCAGGGGCTAGGTGATAAACACTAGGTGAAGGAGTGAGTAATTCATCAAACAGTGGTTGAAACAAAATATCTTAATCCGTTCTTAAAGGTGATACAAACGGTGTTAAAGGAAGAGGGTTTGGCACGAGTCCTGAACTGATTGTTGCAGGAGTCATTTCATGAAGTGCGGGTCTTGAACTGCTGTGTTCAAAAGCCATCGCAGTCAGCTCATCAAAATCTACATGAATTGTTTCAATGATTCGTCTGGTACGTCGGTTGTAGGCAAGACTTAGGGCTAGGCGATCAACATTTGATAAGGGTTAGTAATACTCACAATGGTTTGAAACAAAATATCCCAATTAGTTCTTGAAGGTGGTACAAACGGTGTTGAAGGAGGAGGGTTTAGCACAAGTCCTGAACTGATTGTTGCAGGAGTTATTTCATGAAGTGCGGGTCCTAAATTGCTATGTTCAGAAGCCATTGCTGTCAGCTCATCAAAATCTACATGAATTGTTTCGATGATTCGTCTGGTACGTCAGTTGTAAATTCGAAATGCTTTCTTTGTGGGTGCATAGCAATAAAAAGACCAATTAATCAAGCTTTTGGTTGTAACTTACCCAAGTTTCTCACTATCATTCGTCAGATAGCAAGTGCACCAATACATGGAAAAATGATAAGTCGGGAAGTTTGGCGAACTAAAAGCTCATATGGAGTTTTACCATGATGAAGACGTATGATGGAACGATTTTAGGTGTAATATGCGGTAGCAACTGCTTCTGCCCATAAGAATAATGGAGCTTTTGCATAAATCAACATTGTGTAGGCAGCTTCAATTAGCGTACGATTACATCTTTCAATGACACCATTTTGCTATGAAGAGCGAGCAACAGATGTTATTAATAAGAGATGCAACCCTTCTCATAATATTCACGGCAAAGATTTTTGATTATCAAATTCAATTTCCATTATCTTTTCTGATTCCGTCGGACTCGCAATTAACCGAACTGGATCATCTTGAGAAATTTTGATTATGAAATCTAAAGCTTCAACTTTTATCCTTATCATTTCCCATGTAAATCGAGAGTTAATCGTCGACAATGATGAGGAGTACTTCTTTCCATTAACACTTTGCGACGACTCTTTGGTCCAACAAGATTCCATGTGCAAGAGATAGAGTGTTTTTTCTTGGTTTGTGTCCTTCAAATTTAGGTTTGTGGGTTTTCTTCTGCTTTTCCATTACACAAGCAGAACACAAATGTGTCCTTTTCAAATTTTTAGTTTTTACTATGGAGACACCTCGAACAGGAAGAAAGACCGAGTCTAGCTAAGATGGTGATTTGCCTCGGTTTTATTGCTCTTGTTGATTTTTATACTTATTTATATATTTTATATTTTATTATATATTATATATATATATATACAGTGTGAATTTCACCAATCACTCCTCATCATCTCCTAGCTGCTACACATGTCCAAGACTTGGCCATTAAGTTTCCTTGGTCCCTAAGGGTGGTTCGCACCTATATAAAGGGTGTAAACCATTCATTCTAACTCATCCCCCACATATTCTTTCTATAACCCACAATAGCAGCAAATATCTGCTCAAGAAGGTCCTATGAACTCCCAAGACCAGAAGTGAAGCAAAGAAACCAAGAAAAGAAGCCCCAAAGTTGTTATTATAGGCGTACGAAGCTAAAAGTCCCGATTTTGACCCGTTTCCAAGCTATAAGCTCAAAACCAGGTTCCATAAGCTCACATTCTATTTTCATACCCTTATAATGTTCATATGATCATGCTTAAACTATTTTAAAAGCTTTGAACTCAAAAACATATGTGTTTTACCTTTATGATCCAAACCGAGTTCATGAAACCCTAATTTTATGTTTTTGCTTAATCTATAAGCTAAACTTGTAAACTATTATTATAATCTATCCTAATAAGCTTATCTAACATTATAATAACCACTTTATCAAGTCTTGGAGGAATTTGAATTAAAACCCTAATTCAACCCGTTTTGATTTCTGGCTTAACGAATTGTTATTTTGAAATTTTGTTACGTTAAACCTTTATATTTTAGCATATATTAGTAAGCTATAACCTGTATATTACTTTTCATATTGAAAAATATCATTATTATGGATTTTGGACTTGTTTTGTAAATCATTTTCATGCAAGGGGTATATACTGTAACTTTTGAAAACTTATAAGTACAAGGACTATTTTTGCCATATTTCTAAAGTTATAACTATAGGGGTCTATTATGTCACTTTCCAAAGTACAAGGTTTACTTTGTACATCTTTTAAACTAGAAGGACCAAACTTGTAAAAGTGAAAACTCCAAGGGTATATTTTGCCATTTTTCATTCATAAGGATCTAAAATGTAGCATTTTGAAAAAGTGTAAAAATGTGTTCAAAACCTTATAAGACATAACTTTAATTAACGCTTGACGTGCTTATCATTTCCAGTTATTGAGCAAAACGCTTAAAACCGATTATGTTATAACTATTATATAATTCATCATCGATGTGCTTTTAAAAATCCTGTCCCGAATCTATATCGTATCACAATACTAGGGAGCTTCATATTAAGGGGTTTCATCTTGGTATTACGTTCTGACTGAGTTGTTGGGTTTATGATTTAAAGTGCCCTAGCTCCTCAAACGTTTACTGAATGACCTCTGAATTATGATGGCCCGAACGGTGATACAATACTCCATAATAATTCAATCAAAGATGATATTCATTATAATGTAAAACATATTCAATCAAACTAAGACTTGACATATTATCCCAGGTTACGTGACGAAGCTGCTTTCTTTCAAGTTGATATACTTTCCGCCTGAGTAGATAACGTCGTACTACCATACAGACGTCTTTCAATTAATATACTTTTGCCATCAATCAGATTTCCCCATTCTGTTAAGGTGAGTTCATAGCCTCGCTTTTCAATCTCTTTAATGTTTTATAAACCCGCGAGGGGGATACATGCTTGTTTACAAACTCTTTTACATACTCGTTTATCTTATGACAATGTGATTTACTTTTTTACACGTACCTTAATGAGTTTTTAACCTCAGTATTGCAATCTTTATATTACTTTTTAAACCCATTTCTTATTAAACCATGAATGCAAGTGTTTTCTGTATGTTATCCAGATATATTATTGCTTAAGTAGCTTCCACTGCCATTATTTCCATATCATGAATAATTGCTTTACGATGTGACGCGAATAATGTGAATAGATCTATTGGGTGGTGGAATGAGTCCGTTTGTGTACCTTTCATAGGATAGCCAAACTGCACTCTATATTTGACCTATGGGTTAACCTGGCAAAGTTACCTTTTCCACGGGGGACATTTTGGTTCCTCAACCTATTGTCACTACAGGACTTTTCCCTGTTATGTAATTGTTTCCATGAGCTTAGGTGCAATGAATAATGTTTACATTTTTCCATGATATTTGTGTCGATTGCAATTATTACATTATGATGACTTGCATTCAACTGTTCTCCATAATTTGTTGTTATCATGTTTATGTTGTTTTCCATAATAATACTGTTTTCCATAATAATTATGCTCGTGCAATTATTACACTATAATTTGTATTCAAACTATTTACCATAAACCTATGAATTTCACTCAACCATTGTGTTGATCCTTTTTAGCATGTTTATCTCAGGTAATTGAGCAACTTATGGCAGGGAGTGGCATGGACTTGAAGATGGCAAAAACCTGTTATCATTCATATTTTATGTTTCTAGATTTTGGGACCTGCCTTTGTAAAACTCTAATTTTAAATGAATGATAACGTATCTTTTAAAAACGTCTCTTTTGAGTTGTTTTCTATGATTGTGTCTATGATTCATGAAGTAATACCCCAGATTAGCTTCCGCTGCTATATGTCCAAAATGGGGGTGTTACAGAGTGGTATCAGAGCTCACGGTTATAAAGAATAAGGGTAAAACCTTAACTATAACTACTTTTCTTTTTCCATCAATATCCTCCGTGCCACTCCATTTCCCCAAGCAGTGTATGTAAGAAATTTGCTTACCAAATACTACGTAGCTATTATAACTTATATTATTTTTCTACCAAGTTATTAGAGATGTGTAATCTTGGAAGTAAGTAGACGTGTGAAAGGAGGCAATTATAATTATGGTGCGCAACATAATTATATATGCATCACGCACGTGAACTCTTAACCTTGATTAGCCTAACATGAAAATCAAGTTCGTGCTAAGTATTCCTATCTATTACCTAATCTCACTTTAACATTCATCTAAATCTCGGGACGAGCTTTCTTTAAGGGGTGGAGACTATAACAACCCGTAATTTTATAGTATTTCATCAATGTAATATCTACTTATTATATAATATATCACTTTTTCACAGGGAAATTTTTTGCTTTAATCTCTTATTATGCAACGTAACTTGCATAACTAAAGTTAACGAGCTCACACAACCTACATATGATAATCCTATCTTCATATATATCAAGTAAACATCATAATATGTCAAGTCAATAATCTAATATCTCTATTAACATGTACGTTATCTATTTAACATCGTTTCTCGAGATAATTTAACCAAACTAGCCTTAAACGTTTTGATATCCTCTAAAAAAAAAATCCCCCCCCTTGTTATTTCATGAGAAGTTACAATCTCTCTAAGTGAATGTACAAGCTTACTAAAGCATATATACAAGTAAAAATAACATCTCATTTGAATATTACTTTCCTTTTTATAGGGGGATACCAAGTCTTTAATGCATAATGTACAAGTCATTAATGCACGATATCCAAAATAGCTGTTTTACCTTTATTTTTCTAAGTAATCTTGTACAATCTATCAAGTACAAGTTACAAGCAAGTCATGCACTTCATTTACATTCTATATTCATTCTCAATTCATGAAATTACAAGAAATCCAAGTTAGAAACCCTAACCTGAGTTAAATAGTAAACTGTGACCCGTTTCTTGATTTTTATCCATTTTAAACCTCAACCACTACCCAAATAAGTTGTAATAACGTAAATTACAACATTATAAATCACATTCCATCATCATTTCATCATATTAACAACAATGTACAAGAATTAAATCCAAGAAACCCTAAACGAACCCAAATTCCAACCCGCGACCCATTTTGCTATTTTTACCCATTTTGAACTCGAACCACTAATCGAATACTGTTATAAACTCTTAATACAAGCCTTATAATCCTTAATCTATCATCACTAATCAAATACACACGAAATTGAAGCTTTAAAACCCTATTCGTACTCTATTGTTGTACCGCGGACACCATTTCTTTCTTTTTGACCCATTTTAAAACTCAACTTTGCATTCAAGCACTTCCATGATGCACCTCCTTCACCAACAAGCTAATTACAAGCACTTACATCATCTCCTTGGCCTACATGAAAAGCCACATCACCCCTTGGTGACCCATTTCAAGCCGTGGTAAACGAACACCCCTTATAAACCTTCCAACACATCCATGCTACTTTCTAGCTTTGAAAACTCATGTTATAGCCTCTCCTCATCATCCATAGCTGCTACACATGTCCAATACTTGGCCATTAAGTTTCCATGGTCCTAAAGGGTCATTCGATCCTATAAATAGGGGTTAAAAATCTGCCATTTTCAAACCCATCCCCCACAAGTTCTCTCTTACACACAAATTGGAGGGTTATAATTACTTCCCATAGCAGAAATAGAAGATCTATAGAAGTCCCCAAGATCATTAATTCAAGCAAAGAAACCAGATAGAAACCCGGAGTTGTTATTCTAGGCGTACGAAGCTAAAAGTCCCGATTTCGACCCATTTTCAATCATTTAGCTCGAAACCAGGTTCCATAAACTCTCCTACTGTTCTATAACTCTTATAATGTTCATATGATCCTAAATATACTCTTGTTACAAGCTTTTAACTTACAAATCATTCGTTCTTGACTTTTGATCCAAAACGAACTCACGAAACCCTAATTTCGTGTTTTTCTTAAATCTATAAGCTAAAATGATAAACTGAAGTTATAAGCTATTCTAATAAGCTTAACTAATGATATTATAATCACTTTATCAAGTCTTGAAGGAATTTGAATCAAAAACCTACGCGTTTTCGTTTAAAAACCCTAATTTGACCCGTTTTGATTTCTAGCTTAACGAATCGTTATTTTAAACTTTTGTTACGTTAAAACTTCTTATTTTAACTTATATTAATAAGCTATCACCTAAAAATATCATTTGGAATCTTAAAATAAGCTTGCATGGCGTTTTGAACTTGTTTTGCAAAAGTATTCCATGCAAGGGGTATATATCGTAACTTTTTGAAACTTATAACTAAAAGGTCTGAAAATGTCATTTTATCAAAGTTATAACTATAGGGGTCTATTATGTCACTTTCCAAAGTACAAGGTTTACTTTGTACATCTTTTAAACTAGAAGGACCAAACTTGTAAAAGTGAAAACTCTAAGGGTATATTTTGCCATTTTTCATTCTTAAGGGTCTAAAATGTAACATTTTGAAAAAGTGTAAAAATGTGTTCAAAACCTTATAAGACATAACTTTAATTAACGCTTGACGTGCTTATCATTTCCAGTTATTGAGCAAAACACTTAAAACCGATTATGTTATAACTATTATATAATTCATCATCAATATGCTTTTAAAAATCCTATCCCGAATCTATATCGTACCACAATACTAGGGAGCTTCATATTAAGGGGTTTCATCTTGGTATTGCATTCTGACTGAGTTGTTGTGTTTACTATTTAAAGTGCCCTAGCTCCTCAAACGTTTACTGAATGACCTCTGAATTATGATAGCCCGAACGGTGATACAATACTCCATAATAATTCAATCAAAGATATACATTATACTTTATAATGTAAAACATATTTGTTAAGGTGAAGTTCATAGCCTCACTTTTACTTATTTACATGCTTTATAAACCCACGAGGGGGATACATGCTTGTTACAAACTCTTTTACATACTCGTTTATCTTATAACAAATGTGATTACTTTTCAAAGACTTAGTGAGTTCATAGCCTTGCTTTTCAATCTCTTTAATGTTTTCATAAACCCGCTAGGGGGATACATGCTTGTTACAAACTCTTTTACATACTCGTTTATCTTATAACAAATGTGATTACTTTTCAAAGACTTAATGAGTTCATAACCCCATATTTCCATCTTTTGAATACTTTATAAACCTGTGATACCTGCTATAAACCATTAATACAAGTGTTTTCTAAATGTATGCTATTCAGATATGTATGCTATCCAGATATATTATTGCCTAAGTAGCTTCCAGTGCCATTATTTCCATATCATGACCATTAATTACTTGCATTGCGAGTGAACGTGAATATTGTGAATAGATCTATTGGGGGTGAAGACTCCTGTTTGTATACCCATGCTTGGGGTAACCAAACACACTATATTTGTCCTAATAAGTAACCTTGGCAAGTTACCTTTTCTACGGGGACATCTGTCCCTAACCAATATCACTACGGTGATCTTCCCAGTTAACGTATTGGTGTCATGAGCTTAGATGCAATAAGAATGTAACCATTTTTCCATGATAATTGTATTCGTTGCAATTATTACCAATAACAGGTGTATAACAATGTAACCCACTTACCATTAAACTTGCATTTAACTGTTCTCCATGATAATACTGTTTTCCATAAATGTTTTTCATGATAATTGTACATGTAAAGCAAATATTTCCATTACTACTAAACTTGTATTCAACTATTACATTTCAAACCTATGAATTTCACTCAACCTTTGTGTTGACCCTTTTTATGCATGTTTATCTCAAGTAATTAAGAAACTTATGACATGGAGTGGCATGGACTTGAAGATGGCTAAAACTTGTTATCATTCACATTTTATGTTTCTAGATTTTGGGACCTGCCTTTGTAAAACTCTGATTTTAAATGAATGATAACGTATCTTTTAAAAACGTCTCTTTTGAGTCGTTTTCTATGATTGTGTCTGTGATTCATGAAGTAATACCCCAGATTAGCTTCCGCTGCTATATTATCAAAATGGGGGTGTTACACTTTGTATCTAGTTATCTCCGCTTATATAAAAAAAACGTTATTGTGTGTGCTTGGTGACCGGCCACCCTTAAAGTGTCACACCCCGCCAAGGCGGAAACGCAAGGCGTAAACAAGAATGAATATCATCACAACACATGGTTTTCTCTATAGAGAATTACTAAGATGAAAGCTAAAGTAAAGCAAAGACACTTAGTGCCATAACAATACCCTAAAACCTAACCAAAATCCAAAAGGGTTCTTTATTGGATGAAACAAATGTTCTCGCCATATAGAAAGACACTGCAACATTTATTCAAAATTCAATCAATGCAAAAAATTCAAGACAAGAATAAAAATCTTCATGACAATCCTGATATAGTCTCTTAATAGCCACTTCTTTCTATCTATATTTCCATCAAGCTCACCTGAAAATGATTGCATTAAAAACATCTACACAAGGTTGGTGAGAGTCTTGGTTTAAGGATCAACATTTTTTACTTTTCAAAATCAATTACTGCGTTTATCTATACAAATATAGGACACTTTATGATATCATGCTATACATCATACTAGGTAGGAAACGTTACCCCACGTTCCATTTTCAAAACAACGGGTATGGAACGTTACCCCCGATCCATTTCAACAATTAGGTAGGATCGTTACCCCCAATCATATGTCACTTAGCGCCATAATAAGTCTTCCAGTGGGACTTTATACTTAGGCCTGGACCACACATCAGTGAGTATTATTTCAACCCTTCAGTGGGTTTTGAGTTGAGATAGTAAAGACACACTCCCAACCGAAATATCCAAACTACTCCAATTGATCACTAAGCCATGGAGCATACCACAAAACCCCCTCCAATTGATCACTAAGCCATAGAGTGTATCACACAAATCAGTAGGTATTATTTCAACCATTCAGTTGGTTTGAGTTGAGTGGTAAAGACCACTCCCAACCGAACAAATCACGAAGCAATAACACGTAGAAAATAATCATAGTAATTAAAATATGTTTGAACATTTAGCATCATTTTTCCCCTAATATAATCATAAGAAAAAGGGCTATGAAACTCCCCTGAAGCTTAGCTTCAAAAAAGATCCAATCAAAACTTCACAAAAAATCTCTTACGAACAATGTAAACATTAAGCACAATTAATTAGCTACAATCAATTAGGGCATTCAACCTAATATGATGTAACATCAACTTATGATGGATACCTAGGACTATCTGCATAGTCCTATAATTATTAAAACCTTTACACATTCTTACATATGTTCATTTCTACTTAAATGCTATCTTTAAACTTTTCTGGTTTTATAGCAGAATTTTACTCTCACTTGCGTTGCCCTAAACGCACTACTTATAACACTAACATAATTCAAACCAAAAATTCACCTTGTCTAATATATGTCCTATGAACCTCTCTTAGCCTCTCACAAAGTCACCACCTTTTTTTAATACCCCTTAGAAATTCATTAATCCAAAGTGTTTAAAATTCGTCCAGAATCTGACCTTCTAAAAGTATGACATTGGTTAACCAACTTAGACCTCACTATGACCTTAGACAAAATTCAGGGTCACAAAAACAATATATGATCTAACTTCCACGTGCTAGAGCCTCTAACTCTGTTTTGTCTAAGTATTTTTAGAAAAAAATAAATAACCAAAACTGAATTAGTCACTAATCTTACACACTGACTTTGTGTAAGGACCATTTGAGACCACTTCCACGGCCATAAAACTCATGAGGCCGACTTTTCTGGAAAGTAGACTCTCTGAGGTTATATCTGTATATTGTAAAATTATTTATTTGATCTATTATAACGGAGTTATGGCTCGTAAAAAAATTTGCCATCGCTATCACACGCGCCTGCAGTGAAATTAAACACCTAATTCTGTGTGTCTATGCCCTAACGCATGTCATATCGCTGATCTTAATTATCTATTGATTAGCTAGCATATTAATAGCATAAACTTTCTGGGAATTTAAATACCTTAAAATATTATAAAACTAAAATTTTAATACCTTAGAATCAATCCATAACTAAGTTACTAGTAAAATAAACGAACTAGAATTAAAAGATCGGATCGTACCTTAAGATTAAACCAAAAAAATTTCGTCTTCTCTTTTTTTCTTCTCCTTAAGGCCGGTCACAATAGGTATGGGGGATTAGGGATTTTAGGTTTAGTATATATAGGCACCTAGGTAGAATTATAGTTTAAGTCTAATTAGGTTTTAGATTAGGATTAAGATTTCTTTTTTTTTCTTTTTTCCTTTTTCTTTTTATTCGGCCGAAATACATATTTATATATTTTTTTAATTTTTTTTATATTATATTTACAATTAAAACCTTATGTTTTTATAAAAACCTTAATTAATTTGACTATACCTTTTTGTATTAACGCAGTTTAATATCTTCCTAAAAATAACTATTCATTTCCAACCTAACTTTCTAAAAATAGAAATTTTCCATTTTCTTAATCTAACACTTAAACGCTAAACCTATCTTAGATAACTAACACAAAATACGTATACGTATATATTTACTTACACAATTAACTTGCAAACGCTCAATTATCAACAATCATTTCTTTGTCATTAAAAATGAACAAAATGAACTCAACAAATTTTCCCATCATTCTAATCTCATTGAGATGATCACACTCAATAGATTGATTACCAATACCTCATAAACACATATAATCACATAAACCATACATTGCAACAGACACATAAGTCAACACTAACGGTTTGACTAACCTGCTCAAGTCATGGTTGTCACATTATCCCCTCCTTAGAGGAAATCTCGTCCCGAGATTTAACTAGCCAATGTATCAGCACGATCAACAAACAACTGAGGATACTTAGACTTCATATAATCCTCGCGTTCCCAAGTAAACTCAGGGCCACGCTTGGAATTCCAACGAACCTTTACTAACGCTATCTTACTACGCTTTAAACTTTTAACTTCACGATCCATTATCTCCTACAGGACCGATCCTTTCAAGAATCACAAATGGTCCTACGTATCTCGGTGCTAACTTACCCTTTTTCCCAAAACGAATTACACCTTTCCAAGGTGATACTTTCAAC
>BQNB010175061.1:0-13199 GCA_026074375.1 Tanacetum coccineum
TATCTCTTGTGTTGTTGATCTGAGAAGTAACACGCCCCGGACCCATATTCCGCTGCGACCCAATTTGGGGGTGTTACACTTGCTTTGACTATACTCCAAAGAACTTCCAAATCTTCTTTGTCAAAGTTTTTAAGCATCTTTCCAAAAGTTAAATACATCTGAGAATTACCATCTGCTCTGATAATTTGGAAATAGCTTTTCTTCCCTTCTTTATGGATCTTGTAGTCAACAATGGTTGGAGATTTGGTAGATAAAGATGTAGCTTCAATAGCTTCCATCATCTGGAATGATTTCCATACATTGCTTAAGCTCTTCAGTTTATTTATCATCATCCACCTTTTGCTTCTTAGAGCTTTCTTGTTCCAGAGCTTCTCCTGCTCTCTTTGAGCTGCTTTCTTATGCTATCTCTGCTTTAGCTTTCTTGGAACACTCTTTCACCAATTATGTATCTATATCTACAAATGTGTTTACCCTTTTCATAGCTTTGTCAAATAAGTCTTGAATATTTGCAAATGACTTATTCTTTAAGTCTTTGGGCTTCCATCCTTCCATGTTTTTCAGGTAAGTACACATGAAACTCTTTGCTGAGCTTTTATTGGTGGTTTGTTCCTCTTCTCTTCTGCTCTTTTTGATGCAAAGTGTTTTCTTCTTTTCTCTAAGAGTTGCATAAATAATGTAGCCTTTTCTACATCAGACAACTCTTCTTGCTCTTAAGATTGCAGTCTTTGAGCCAACAGATAATCAGCTTTAACTTTAGCTTGAATATCATCCCAAGCTATGTTGGATTTTTCAACTTTTTAAGCTTTTTCCCTGGCAAGCCTCACTTCCTCATCAAATTTAGCTTGTAATCTTATAGCTTCTTGTTCATCAAAGGTTCTTTAACCATTATACCTTTACCCTTGTCCTTTGAAGGAATTGTTGTTGTTGTTGTTGATTCACTTGGATCTTGCATAACAACCCCTTTAGTCTTGGGTCTTGCACTCTTTAATTTTGCCAGTGTTTGAGCCAAAGTAAGTTCAACATTAGTTATTGTAGCAACAGTTTGACTGGTAGTACTAACTTCAACATTAGCAGTAGTAACTACTTCACCAGCAGTAGTAACTGGATCAGCAGTACTAACTTCCTTTTCAGCCATATCCTGTCTTGCAAACACTTCTTCATCATTAAGAACACCTGTATCAAACATCATATCATCATCATGCCTCTCCTAAGTTTCATCAACCAATGTAATTCCTGCATCAGCATCAATATCATCAATTTTCCTCCCCTATTTAGATGCATCCTCCTGATCACCCAAACTAGCTTCATCAGAGGATTTAACCCTTCTTGATAAACCAGCCTTGTATAGTATTTTAAGCTTGTGAGTTCTTAACTTATTCTTCTTTTCTAACTTCTTGACCCTTCTTTTCAAACTAGTTATCTCACTTCCCTGGGTGGTCTTTGTTGTTTCCAAGTCAATAACTCTTTGTTGTATATTAGTACATAATTCCATCAATTCCTTAAGTTGCATACTATCCTCACCACTAAGCAGTGGATCATTGGAATGTTTAGATACATTCTCCTCAGTGAAAGCCTCATCTGCTACATTGGTTATAGGACCACTAGGCAAAGGTGCCTCAGTGTCTTTTCTCTTTGGCTTCCTTAGTTTTTGTTTCTTCTAGGGTTTAGATGTTGATGGTAGAGTAATGATGGGTGTGTGATGGGGATCAGTTGGCATTTTTGAACCTTCACCCATTTCTTCTTGAGCTTGAACCATCATTGTTGGAAATAAGGGTGTTTCCCTACCAGAAAATCATTTTCCTTGCCTTTTCATGTTAGCAAAAATCTTCTTTGTGTAAGAGGGTGTAACATATATCCTTTTGTGACTTGACATCCATTCCATTTGCTTATTCAAAAACACTTGTACAAACCTTGGATACATCATAAATTTACCCTCATTATCTGAGTTCTTCACCATACTTTCAAAAATATACTTGGAAAAGTTAAACTTTTGGTTTGTGGATAACCAGATAAATGCAGATGCCATGGTGCTACTAAATTCATTCCATGCAGTAGTCTTAGCACTTAGGCATTGCAGAATGGTATGAATAAGAAATTTCTATTAGGGAGAAAAGAATGCCTTATAGAAAGTAAGCTTTTGTGAAAGTTTTTCATACCCCATGATTGTAAGCTGTTCAAAAATTGTAGCATTTGGCAGACAATCAACACCATTAGCATCTTCCAGTTGAAGATCTCTTCTTACAGATGCTTCACTAACAACAATCTTCTTCCCAACTACTAGGGCTTGTAACTGAACTTCTCCATTAACAGTTTTTACCTTGACAGTAGCCCAGGATTGTTGAATGCACATAGTGTATATAGTGGGATTAACGGTTAAAGCATATCTTATAGAACTTGCATTCAGAAAATCAATAATTTGTTCAAACCCTTCACTTTCAGTGGGTTTTTCCAAAAACGCGACTAAATTATGTGTCTCAGCAAACGGTAGAGTTGTCATTGTGATGGGTTTTGATGATGAATGATGAAATTAAGTTAGGGTTTATGATTAGAGAGTATATGAAAGATTAAAATCGATTAAATGATTGAATGAAACCCTTAATTGAAGTATTTATAAAACTACCCTCAACAGCATTAATGTTCACCAGCAGTTGTAAGTTATGCCTAGAAGCATTAACTTTCAACTAGCAGTAGTAAGTAACCCAGCAGTAGTAACTCAGCAGTAAGTTAAGCCTGGCAGCATTAACTTACAACCAGCAGTAGTAAGTTATGCCTAGCAGCATTAACTTTCCCTAGCAGCAGTAAGTTTATGCCTAGTAGTATTAACTTGGAATCACCAGCATTAACTCCAATTCCTTTCTAATCAGCATTTCCATCATCAAATTAATACTTTAACTCACAAGATCTCTTTGTCTGTTTTTGATTTCTCTCAATTCTTTTAGCTTACAATTCTCTCTGTCTGTTTTTGCTTTCTCTTAATTCTTTTAGCTCACAATTCTCTATGTTTGTTTTTGCTTTACACAGCTCTCTTTTTGTTTTTCAACTCACAAATTCTCTTAATTCTTTTACTTACTAAATCACTCTGTTTATTTTTATCACACATCTCTCTTTCTGTTTTTCAACTCACAAATTCTCTCAATTCTTTTACTCACTAAATCACTTTGTCTGTTTTTATCACACATCTCTCTTTTGTTTTTATTCTCACAAACTCTCTCAATTCTTATAGTATTAATTATACCAACAATATTAAGTATAAGTAATAGTATTAATTATACTTAACAGCAGAAACTTTTAAGTTAAGAGCACTTACTCCAATTTCATCCTTAGCAGCTTTTCCATTCCAATCTAAACATCCTTCCCTTAATCAAGACTTCAGAGATTGAGCATACCAATACTAGCAATCAGATATTGAAATCTACTTACATCAAACCAAGAAATTGACAACCTCCTGTTGTAGACTTCCTATCCAAGCTTGCTCTAGCATAATCACTATCAGTGTATGCTACCAAATCAAAAGGTGAATCTTTTGGATACCAAAGGCCTAATTTAGGTGACCTTTTAAGTATCCTAAAAATTCTTTTCACAACAACGATGTACACTTTGGGTTGACTTGGTATCTTGCACAGGCACACACTGCAAACATAATATCAGGTCTTGAAGAAGTAAGATACATCAATGAACCAATCATTGATCTATATAAATGAACATCCACTTCTTTACCATCTTCATCCTTGAGCAAAGGCTTTTGAGTTTCTATAGGTGTGCTTGCTGTCTTGACATCAGTAAAACCAAATTTCTTCAAAATCTCAGTCACATACTTGTCTTGACTAATAAAAATCCCATCTTCCTTCTGCTTTACTTGCAGTCCTAAGAAGAATGTGAGTTCACCCATAGAACTCATCTAAAACTTCTTATGCATCATCTTCTCAAACTCTGTGCATAATGACTTCTTTGTAGAGCCAAATATGATATCATCTACATACACTTAAACTAATAGAATATCACCTTTGTCCCTTCTGATAAACAAAGTCTTGTCTATCTTTCCTCTCTGAAACCTATTGTCCAACAAATAAGTTGACAAGGTTTCATACCAAGCTTTGGGAGCTTGATGCAGTCCATAAAGTGCCTTTTCTACTTTGTATACTCTATCAGGGAAGTCTGGATCTTCAAATCCTGGTGGTTGACAAACATAGACTTCCTCTTCAATCTTACCATAAAGAAAAGCACTCTTGACATCCATCTGGTACACCATAAAGTCTTTAAATGAGGCATAGGCTAAGAATAGCCTAATTGCTTCAATTCTAGAAACAGGAGCAAAGACTTCATCATAATCAATCCCTTCTTCTTGTGTGTACCCTTGAGCAACCAACCTTGCTTTGTTCTTTATCACAATGCCTCTTTCATCCTTCTTGTTCCTGAAGACCCATTTAGTGCCAATAGCCCTTTTGCCATTTGGTAAATCCACCAAGGTCCAAACCTTTTGTAATTTGAATTGTAGAAGCTCATCCTGCATAGCTTCTATCCAGCTTGGATCCTTCAATGCATGAATTACCTTTTTGGGTTCTTCTTGTGATAGAAAGCAAGCAAATAAGCAATTTTGAAAGTCTTTATGGTTTGTTCTTTGCTGAACTGAACTAAACAAACCATGTTCTTCCAAATTCTTTGTCATTCTTCTTGTTTGGGGTGCTGAATTCAAGTCTCCAATAATTTGTTCAACTGGATGATCTTTGTGTATTCTTGTAGTTGGAATAGGACTGACAGGCATAAATGTATTCAAATTGTTCATGTCAGCCTCTGCACCAACATCTTCATAATCATCTGAATACACAATATCTTCCAATTCAGGCATATTTGGATCATTTGGAAGTTCAATGCTTGTATTACTACTAATAGCATTAACTTCTATGCCAGCAGTATTAACAGTTGAACTAACAGTATTAACATTGTTAGTGATGTTTCTATCACTAGCAGTATTAATATTGTTAGTGTTGTTAACACTATCATTCTTATTACTTAGATCACCACCTTTTTTTCCTGGTTTTTCAGTAACTTTCTTTTCATTATCTTCTGAAGGTTTAAATCCATCATCAGGAGAACTCTTTGACTTTTGAGAGAATGGTAGATCAGCAAGCCACAATGGTAGCAGAATGTAATCTTTGCCAAGTATTGTCTCCATTCTTGCTTTACCTGCATCATCACATGCTTTGTACCTCCAAAGGCAATATATCCTTCATCAATTTCTTCAAAGTCAGTAAGATAGGACATGTTCCCTGTCATGTGCCTTGAGCATCCACTGTCAATCACTCCTTGGACCTGTAAATCCATTTGTGGATTGCCCTGCACATATGGTAAGAAAATCAGTCTCTTTTGGGGACCCAAGCCATCACTAACTTGGATCTGCCTTGTGCATCAATATAATCAAACCTTTCAAAGAATCCTTCATCAGCCTTACCATCAAACTTGCCTAAGTGATCTATGGTATTGAGAATTGTAACAGGACACCCAAATGGTCTCATAAAGCCTAAAGATGGTTTTCTACCAAGAAAAAGTTCATAAGGGGTCTTGTTATGAGGCTTAGTTACTAATACCTTATTTTGCAGTTGCAAAGCAGTATTACTGCTTCAGCCTAAAAACGTAGTAGTGATTAGGAATCAGCTAGCATTGTCCCTAGCAGCCTAATTTATGTGTTTTATATTTCATATTAGCTACTCATATTTTGTTGAGGTAGTCTAGCTACACTAAATTCTCTCTTAATACTTTTCTCTCCACAAACTGATTAATCTCTTATTCTTGAACTCAGTTCCATTGTCATACTCTATTTCCTTAACCTTTGATATATTAGATTTTTACTCCAGTTAATAAAGGACTTAAGAATGCCCCTAGTATCATCCTTAGTAACTAGAAAGAAAACCCAACCTTACCTATGTTAAATCATCTGTGACAACTAGGCACTACTCTTTTGTTCATTAAGCTTTTTACAAATGTTGGACCAAAAAAATCCATGTGCAACATATGTAAAGGTTGGCTGATTGAACTTAATGTTTTGGACTTACAAAAAGCTCTATGTTGCTTTTCCTTTTTACAAGCAACACAAGTTTGATCATTTTCAAAGAGTTTTAAAAGTAAACCTCTTACAAGATTTCCCTTAAACCTAGTTTTATTTCAATAGTGTTTGAAATTTATGTTTCTATAGCCTTCTATGCAAGTTTAGATTTTTCAGGATGTGGATTTGCAAAGAGAACTGTTAGTCCTTTTAGAGAAAAATATTCTTTAAATCAACACTATACATATTGTTTTTTCTAGGAACCTTAAGTAAAACATGACTTTCATCAGTTAACTTAAAGTTTGGAGATAAAACAATACATTCAGTGTCATTAAAGAGAACTCTATTCTTTTTGTCACACATTTGTGAGATACTAAAGAGGTTAAACTGTAATTCTCTTATAAAATACACATTCTCAAAATCTAATTTATCAGTTTTGATTGTACCTCTGCCTGTGATTTTCCCTCCTTTGGGGTTACCTCCACAGGCAACATATCCTCCATCAATTTCTTCAAAATCAGTAAGATATGACATGTTCCCTGTCATGTGCCTTGAGCATCTACTGTTCATTCATTCTTGGTCTGTAAATCACTTTTGTGGATTGCCCTGCACATGTGGTAAGAAAATCAGTCTCTTTTGGGGACCCAAGCCATCACTGACTTGGATCTGCCTTGTGCATCAATATAATCAAACCTTTTCAGAATGGTTGATGCACTGTTGTGTTTAGAAACATGGTCTATTACTTTAGCCTTTGGTTTCTAAACCCAACAAGCTGAGGCCTTAACAGCATTAACCTGGTTTCCCTTAACAGCATTAAGTACTGCTTTTGGCCTAGTAGTATTAACTACTGCTTTTGGCCTAGCAGTATTAACATTCTTACCACTAATAGTATTAACCCTCTGATTAAAATTACTATTTTTAGTTACCATTTTGTTGTTAATGGGTATTCTAACAGTTGAATGTGCTTTATTAAAAACATTTATCATTGGTCTTGCACTATTCACTGTTGTTCTAGGTTGAGCAGTCTTAACTGGTCTAGCAGTAGTAAGTGATACTTGGCACAGAGTCTCATTAATTACTGCTTTCTGGACTTGTTAACCTTTTAGGACTATGGTGAGTCATTCTAGAAAAATTCTGGTGATTTACCATTTGAGTATAGTTCCACACTGGTTTTACCATCTTTTTATTATTAAACTGTCTCTGATGGTAATCACAATCATATTGCAGGTGATCAAAACTTCCACACACATAGCAAGCTTTGTTAATCATCTCAAAATTACTTCCTAATCTTTGAGACATCATGTTATTCCAGTTTCTTTGGTTTCCTCTAGAACTATGTGTGTTCAGCCTATTTTGATTACCTTGTTTAACAGTTGTTTTCCTAGAAGATTTTACTTGCTCTTTAGATTTAACAAACTTTATTTTAGCAAAACTAGACTTAATTGTTTTCTTCTCTTTCTTAGCCTGAGGAATATCTTCTTCCTCACTATCAGACACCCAATCCTCAATAATTAGAGCCCTTATTATTATCCTGTCCAACTTAGGTTTGTCTGCACTAGGTTTAGCTTCAACTACAGACTTTTTAACTGTAGGCAATTTCCCCTTTTTTTTTTTATTACCGATAGGCTCCATTTACTAACTCTATAGGACCAGATATCATGATTAGAGCATAAAGTTTCCTCGTCTTATGGAGGTGGAACAGCATTATACCCTAAACTTGTTTTGCACTTATCAAAACTATTGACAATTAGTAGTTTGTTATGGTTTTTTTTGATTGATTTCTCAAATTTTTCTACTGTTTAGCTGAATTCATATTTTTTGTTTTTGAGCAGTTCCAACTTTCTCCTAAGCTCTGTAATGGCTATTTCTTTTAAATAAATCTCACATTTTAAGAGCTTAATATCTTCTTCATAAACAGACTTGTTTTTTTATAAACTAGAAGTCTTGCTTCTACAGACTCTAAACTTATTTTATAAGCAATAGTATTTACTTAGAATCCTTAAGTCTCTTTTAAAGTTGTTCATTTGTTCTTTAAGAATTTTACATTTTCCAAAACATGATAATGTCAGTTAATGAATCAGTAGATACTCAGAGTTAGAACTTGTAGAGAGTAAGCCATAAAGTGAAAAATTACTACCAAAACATCCCCCCCAAAGTTAGTTGGTGACCTTCTTTAGTTGATTCACTCTTAATCATAATCACCATGACCTAACTTTGAGATCAAACGCATTAGAAGTAGTTGTCTCTACTGGCACACTTCTTCTTGTGCTTTCCCTATTGGTTTCTTAGAGTTCTGCATTCCCTGGCAAAGTGTCCCCTCTTGTGGCAGTTGTAACACTCCACCTTAGACTTATTAAACCCAATGGTTTCAGTACCATTCACAGTAAGATTTCTTCCAGTGTTCTTCAAGAATCTCCTTGCCCTCATTGTTAGCATAACCATCTGCCACCTCAAGTCCATCTCTTCTAAATCATCAGGATTAATTTGTTGCAAGTCCTCATTGTTAAGTTGTGGACTATTTGGTTGACTTGCAAAGAAACCACAGATAACAGCATCACTCAAGTTATCAAATATTGTTGAGTTAACAGCAGTAGCTTGAGTGCTAGCAGTTGTAACACAATGAGCAGTATTAACTACTCCATTTGTACTACTTGTGCTGTTTGAGGACATAAAGGCTATGTTTTATGTGTTTGAGCTTGAGCTTGATGTCCCTTTAACTTCTGGTTCATATACTTTGAGATTGTTGTAGAGATCATCCATGCTCATTGTCTCTAATTCAAGCTTATTCCTCCATACAACAGCATGTGTGTTCCATTCTGGTGACAAACTTTTTAACAGCTTCTGGTTCACTTCTTCTTGTGAAAGTTTTTCACCCAAAATCTACAGCTGACTCACAAGCTTTTGAAGTCTATCAAAAGTTTGATCAAGGGTCTCTGAGCTAGGAGCAGATAAGTTTTTATACTGCTGCTTTAAGAGATTTCTTTGAGTTTTCTTTGTAGCAGCATTACCTCCAAATCTCTTTTTAATAGCTTTCAACAGTGACTTCGCATCCTTGATTGAGTTAAACTTTAATTGATGTTTATTAAGAATGCCATCATTTTTTTTCCAAGTGCTCTGGTCTTCACTTCTAATCTCTTTATGAGCCTTCTCTTTAACAGTATGTAGGTGGCTATTACTTTTTTAAAATCACCTTCCTCAATTATTGATTTTGGTGCAGAGTTTCTAATCTCTATGACCCTCTCATATGAGCATAGCATATCCATATGGTTGTATTGTTCTATCCTCATCTTCAGATCTCAAACTCACAAGGTTTGAGCATTAGAACATTTGTTTGCAACCACCCATATGTGCAGATTATGAATCCATATCTTCTAGCAAAGAGATCTTTGTATTCAACACGTTCTTTCTTATTCAAAAGCTCTCAACAAGCTCTGATCCCAGTTGTTGTCCCAACTTTTAATGGATCTTCGAATTCCTTAGCTTGTGTAAGGTTTAGTTATGCAAGATAAATCCAACACAACTATGACAAAAACTTTGTTTGATAATACTAAAGATTATACGGAATCTAATCTTTAATATAAGAAGAATTCTTCAATTTTTGTAACAGTAACACAAAAAATATAATTCAACAATAAAAGATCTTTATTATGAATACAAATAATTCGAATTCCTCCTAGTATTAGGGTACCAAACCTTAAAGCTGCATTTCAACTCTATAATGAACAACTTCTTATGATATCATTTTTAATTCTTTTAGCATCCATACAACTCTATTACCTAGGACTCCTTTTATACACCAAAGAGTCCTAATAGGATTACAATATTTTCCTAAGTTATCACGATCTTCTAAACAAATAACTTATACGTATCTTTTACAAAAATATCTCATACATATCCCATAAGCAATCTTTATCTTTTCTCTGATCAGTCTTTATCCTTTCAGTAGTTGTAATCTTTTAGCAGTTGTAACTTTTATACCAGCAGCATTAACTACTTAGAAAGTTTTCTTCAATCTTCACCAACAGTACTAAGTTACACTAGCAGTACTAACTTTACTCTAGCAGTACTAACATTACTAGTAGTAGTAACTAGCAGTAGTAATATACACTAGCAGTAGTAACGTACACTAGCAGTAGTAACTAGCAGTACTAACTACTTAGCATATTTTTCATTAAGATTACTAACAATACTAATTTATGCTTAGCAGTAGTAACACAAACCTTAGTAGTCTTAATTTCCACTAGCAATAGTAACTTCCAAACAGCATCAAGAGGCTTTTAATCCTAACAATCCTCCCCTAAACTTGATATTCTTCTTCAAAATCATTAAGTTTTATTAAAAGTTTCATCAATCACCAGGAGGACGCTTCCAAACACTTCATTCAGGTACATAACCTTCCTTAAGTTGTTTCTTGACCAATCTAAGAAGCCCATATGCCATTTCACACTCATAATCAACTTGAAGCTTCACATTATTAAACATATGATGTAGTGTGTGCTTTGTAAGTGGATACATTTTCTTAACCAGTAGATAATATGGTATGGACTGTATTGTTACACAATGAACTCCATAAGAATCAAAAAGCTTCCAATTCAACACTTTAACTAATCCTTGTTGATACTTCCATATACTATCTTCAACATGATGTTCAAACATGGTCTTCAAATTAACAAAATAAAAAAGTATCCATGTAATTCACTAGCTCTGTCTTCTTAAATCTAGCTTTGACTATCCTCCAAAGAACTTACAAGTCTTCTTTATCAAAGTTTTTAAGCATCTTTGTAAAAGTTAAGTACATCTGAGTCTTTCCATCTGCTCTGATTATTTTGAAAAAGCTTTTCTTCCCTTCTTGGTAGATCTTATAGTCAACAATTAGAATTTTGACAGACAAAGGTGTAGCATCAATAGTTACATCATCTCCATCATCTGGAACTATTTCCAAACATTGCTTAAGCTCTTCAGCTTCCTTAGCATCATCTACTTCTGCTTCCACCTTCTCATCTAACTTCTGCTTCTTTGATTTGTCAGATTCAAGCTCTTCTCCTGTTCTTTTTGAACTGCTTTCTTCTTTTGTCTCACTGCCTTCTGCTCTTACTTCACTATCTCCCACCAATTTTGTATCCATATCAACAAATGTGTTTACCCTTTTCATTGCTTTATCAAATAACTCTTGAACATTGGCAAAGGACTTAGTCTTCAAGTCTTTGGGCTTCCATCCTGCCATGTTTTTCAGATAGGTACACATTATACTCCTTTGTTGAGCTTTTGTGGGTGGTCTATTTCTCCTTTCTTCTGCTCTCTTAGCTGCAAAGTGCTTCCTCCTTTTCTCCAAGAGTTGTTGAAACAGTTTAGACTTTTCTTCAATTGTCAACTCTTCTTGTTCCTCTGCTTGCAGCCTTTGAGCTAATTCATAGTCAGTCTCAACCTTATCCTGAATATCATTCCATTGTGCAATTAAGGCAGCATTGGCTTCTTCTTTTTCTCTTGCAATCCTCTCTTCCTCATCAAATTTAGCTTGTAGCCTTATAGCTTCTTGTTCATCAAAGAGGACCTGATCTTTCTTCTTCATCTTCAAAGGTTCTT
Organism: Tanacetum coccineum; assembly: GCA_026074375.1. Taxonomy (NCBI): domain Eukaryota; kingdom Viridiplantae; phylum Streptophyta; class Magnoliopsida; order Asterales; family Asteraceae; genus Tanacetum; species Tanacetum coccineum. Next base: position 11,624 of record BQNB010175061.1, read on the forward strand.
CAACCATTATACATTTACCCTTGTCCTTTGAAGGAATTGTTGTTGTTGTTGTTATTGTTTCACTTGGCTCTTGCATAACAACCCCTTTTGTCTTGGGTCTTGCACTCTTCAACTCTGCCAGTGTTTGAGCCAAAGTAAGTTCAACAGTAGTTATTGTAGCAGCAGTTGGACTGGCAGTACTAACTTCAACATTAGCAGTAGTAACTACTTCACCAGCAGTAGTAACTGGATCAGTAGTACTAACTTCCTTTTCAGCCATATCATGTCCTGCAAACACTTCTTCATCATTAAAAACACATGTATTAAACATATCTTCATCATGAACATTCTCCAGGGTGATGTCTTCATCAGCATCAATATCATGAATTTTCCTCCCTTGTTTGGATGCATCCTCTTCACCCAAACCTTCATCTTCAGAGGAGACAACCCTAGCACTTAAACCAACCTTGTACAATCTTCTAAGCCCGTGAGTTCTTGACCTTTGTTTCTTCTCAAGCTTCTTGACCCTCCTTTCTAAGTTGTCAATCTCAGTGCCTGAGTAGTCTTTGTGTGTTTCAATTCAAGAACCCTGTTTTGTAATTTGGTACATAGTGCCATCACTTCCTCAAGTTTTAGTCTATCCTCACCACTTAGAAGTGGATCATTGGAATGTTTAGATACATTCTCCTTATTAACAGCCTCATCTACTAGATTGTCACTAGGAACATTAGATTGAGGTATCTGAGTATGCTTCTTCTTGGGCTTCCTTGGCTTATGTTTATTTTGGGGTTGAGATGATAATGGTTGAGTAATGGTGGGTGTGTGTTAGGGATCAGTGGGAATTATTGAACCTTCACCTTGTTCTTGTTGAGCTTGTACCATCATGGTTGGAAATAAGGGTGTTTCCCTACTAGAAAATCCTTTTCCTTGCCTTTTCATGTTAGCAAAAATCTTCTTTGTATGAGAGAGTGCAATATATATTTCATCATGAGTTGCCATCCCTTCCAGCTAATTATCCAAAAAGACTTGCACAAGTCTTGGATACATCAAGAATTTACCCTCATTATCTGAATTCTTCACCATGCTTTCAAAAATATACTTGGAGAAGTTGAACTTTTGGTTTGTGGCTAAGCAGATAATTGCAGTTGCCATGGTGCTACTAAATTCATTCCATGCAGTAGTCTTAGCACTTAGGCATTGCAGAATGGTATGAATAAGAAATTTCTATCGGGGAGAAAAGAATGCCTTATAGAAAGTAAGCTTTTGTGAAAGTTTTTCATACCCCATGAGTGTAAGCTATTCAAAAATTGTGGCATTTGGCAGACAATTAACACCATTAGCATCTTCCAGTTGAAGATCTCTTCTTACAGATGCTTCAGTAACAACAATCTTCTTCTGTTTTTGATTAATACTTTAACTCAAATTAATACTTTAACTCACAAAATCTCTCTGTCTGTTTTTGATTTCTCTTAATTCTTTTAGCTCACAATTCTCTCTGTCTGTTTTTGCTTTCTCTTAATTCTTTTAGCTCATAATTCTCTCTGTCTATTTTTTCTTTCTCTTAATTCTTTTAGCTCACAATTCTCTCTGTCTGTTT
>BQNB010175062.1:0-13199 GCA_026074375.1 Tanacetum coccineum
CGGAAGCCAAAGTCAAATGGTCATTGTACCTAAGTGGGTCCCTAAACCTTTAAAACCTTACCCGGATACTAAAATAAGTCCAAGCCCAAAACCTAAAGCCAAATACCTCTTTATTAAACCACAGGGACCAATATTGCCAATTCTGAAAGTTATTTAAACCCTACACTTGTGATAAATAAGACAAGGACCAAATATGCAATTACCCCAAAGCTCACCCATTTTTTACCCTTTCAGTTATAAAAAGAAAAAAATGGCTCCAAGAACATTTTACTGTTCATTCATCGTCCCAACCTTACCACACAGTCAAAATCAAAGGGCAAATACAAATTAAAGGGTGGAAAGGACAATTCAAGGGCTCTACAACAAAATGTCAAGGACAAAGTTGTCATATCAAAGGCTCTCATTAGCTCACCTACAAGCAAAGCCACTTGGAAGATGGGAAAGCACAATGGAATGATTGGTTTTACTCTTGAGTCACTCATGGATCAAACACAAATGCCTCACAACGGATTGCCACGTTGGCAATCCGTGTGATCCCAAAGATTGATCTAACGGCTCATAAAGGACTTCCAATGATTGGATTAATGAATGGTGATGATTAAAGGAGGCGTGGGCAACAAGGCAAGGTCTGGAAGCTTCATCAGAGTGCTATAAATAGCACACTCACACACACATTGTATCTCCTTTTTCTAGTTATTTTTTTACCAAGTCTAGTTTATTTTTAGCTTAATTCTCTTTTAGCTTATAAGAATTGCCTTTCAAATGTAATTTCCTTTTAGTAAATTGTAATTTCAGTTAAAAGAGCATTGTAATCTTCCTTAAAGTTTAATAAAATCTTTGTTTCTAGTTTTGATAAGCTGTTTTAAGCAATATGCTCTCATAAATTTTTATACTCATGCTACTGTTACTATTAAGCTCTGAATAAGCTCTCACTAGTCTCTAAGCTAGTGATAGAGCTAACTAGTCTAATTAATCTACTTACAACCTAAAATCAGCTAATACCTTTACTATTTGGATAAATAAGCTATGGAAGGGGATCCAATAATGAAAAGGATCCCATGGACTAATACTGGCTTATTTTAAATAAGCCAGAGCTGTTGATTAGCTCATTGAGCATTCTTACCTTTGTTTAGCTAAGTATCATATAAATATAAAAAAAATCAAAAAAAAAATTGTCTTTAAAAAAAGAAATTAAATACACAAAGTTGGTAAAAGAACACCAAAATATAATACTCTCAATCGAGGTATTATCATAAATAAGTTCCGGTGTTGATCATGATTTGATAATCTGCTTTAGTAGTTAGAAAATAGATCATAGTCTTTCTTAAAATCTGTCATAAATTCATAAAAACCAAAAATATTAGTTAACAATAGTGTAGATCTTTAATTCCAGTTTAATTAGTTATTAAATCATGTTTGTTAAGCTTGCTATAAGCTTAGTATTATCTGGTATTAAGGTTTTATTAATAGGATTTTAATTTCTTAAGCTTAACTGGATTTTGTGCTTTCTAAAGGAGTGTTTGGCATAAGCTAGTTTGACCACTGAAAGTCAAAGGAATTTGGTGATTTCTCTTTTGTCAGCTTTGTTTTCATGTTTTATTAAGATTTAAGATAGTTTGTAAGATTAGACTTAGTTCAAAATCATTTTAAGGCTTATCATTTGTCTTCCTGCACCAGGGGAATTTTGTGCTTATCTGTTTAGTGCTAAGGATTTGAACCAAGCTTAATAAGCTGGTTAGTGTTAGTTTTGCCGTTTTGACACACTCAATAGAGACTTGCCTAAGTGGAGGCTTACCCTTTAGGTATCTACATTGTAATTTGGCCCATTTGATTTGCATCAGATAGGTTCCACTGCAGTCTACCACTGCAGTGGCTTTTGATTCAATTTGTTGTAATTTTAAGAAGGATTTGAAGGTTAAGGTTAAGCAAGTTTTAGTTTAGACATAGCTTAATATAGATTAAGTTTTATTTTCTCAATTCTAGCTTATTCTCTTAGGTATATCTGCTTTTAAAAGTCATCAAAAGAAACCAAAAAGACAAAAATAGTAGGTATAGAACTTAGCTTTTAATTCTTAGATTCCTAGCTTATAGGTTTAGGTTTTATGACATTAGAAACAAAGCCTTATATGTAGTTTATCTAGTTTCCAAAAGCTCAGCTTATGTCATAGCTTATTAAGCTTTTTAGCTTAACTTGATTTTGAGCTTTTTAAGTAATTTTCTGAGTTAGCCTTTTTAATCTTCAAATTTAGTTAGCATTAGGTGTTAGTAGGGATCCTAGCTTGTTAAAATTAGCTCATCTACATCATAAGCTGCCTAGAACTTCTTTTGTTTTCAAATTTGAGCTTATAATGAAGGCTGTGCAAGTATTTTAGTGTAAATAAGTTTTTAAGCCTTTTAAAGGTTACTTTTCTAACAGCAACATATTCATTAAGTCTTAGAGACGCTTATTTTGGTTTGAGCTTAAGCTCCTCTATATTAAAAGTGCTTGGAATAATGTCTTTTCAAGTTCAACTTTTAGTTTTTGTTAAAGGTATAAAAAAAATAAAAAAAAGTGCAAGAAGGTGGTGGCTGCTCCAACCTCGAACCACGTCCTCACTCTTACAAACCCACATCGACTTACAACCATTGTGCTACATTAGCTCATCCGTCTACTTCTCTTTTCATATTTTTATTATACACGTTTTCTTTTCTTTTTCTTAACATAAGCCGTAACTTATCCAACTTATTTGTGTAGCTTTTAGGTTAGTCTCATTTTTCCTTTAATCTTTGTCAGGTTTAGGATTTTCCCTGAATTTTTCATAATTTTCCATTTAGTAGATTAGTTTTAATCATTTTTCTTAGGTTTTAATTTTCGAAAATACATTAAAATAGAAATAATTTTCAGAAAAATACAAAAAAATAGTTTTTAACATTAGATTAAATACTTTTAGGTTTTCATTCAGAAAAATCATTTTCAACACTTTTAGATTTTAATTTTCATTTTTAAGCATTTATTTTTAATCACTTAGTAAGATCACATTACTTGTTTTACATTGGACACAAGTGTTTTCCCATTTGTATGCTATTCCAGATCATATTATTGCATAAGTACCCTTTGCCATTAAGTACCATTTTCTATCATGAACCGTTAGTTACTAGCTGGGTAAACGCGAGTGTTGTGGATAGATCTATCGGGATTGACAATCCCCTTCTGGGTTGTGGTTTCTAGATAACCATTGACGCATTTAACATTTGAGGTAATACGTAGGATGTTTGGCAGCATTTGTATTGTATTTCTTTTGCGGCAGACTTGAGTATATTACGTGTTAAGGTTCGGTGTCATGAGCTTAGTGCAATAATACATATTTTGGACCAGTGAATTTGTTTCGTAGTCTACTATTACTTAATTCTTGTAGTCCACTTCTGAACATTACCTGATTTATTGAATCACTACTTGGATTTCGGAAATAATACGTTGAAATGTTGTAACGCTACTTTTCTTAGTGAAATATTACTTGATTTATTCCAATACTGCTTTTACTTAAACCTGTGAATTCACCAACATTATTGTTGACGTTTTCGCATGTATTTTCTCAGGTTATTATTTTGCTAGCTGAGCATTGGGAGCATTCGAGTCGCGCGGATACAAATATTTTTTTAGGATTTATAATTTCAGTACCATTCAATAAACGTTTTGACATTGTTTTCTAATTCGTTATAATGGGACATGTTGTAACTCTGATATTTTATAAAAATTATCGAATAATTGACTTTTCAAATCATCTCACTTAGAGTCGTTTTCTCTAACTTGTACTTTATGCTATGAAGTAGCACCCCAAGTGGTATTCCGTTGCGTTATGATTTTTGGGGGTGTTACAGAGTGGTATCAGAGCATTGGTTATAGAGAATTAGTTCGTTTTTCAAAACCTAAACTATAACCGTTTTCCGAGGATTTTTAAAAATCTTTCACCGTTGTCCGATATCCGCGCTTGCTTGCTCCCTGATCCCTTATAAGCTCTCTTTTGCATCTTTACTACTATTACATGGATAATGAGTATTTAACGCTTGGCTATGATTTCTCTCTCTTACGTCTATCTTATGACGTCTTAGTATTTATCTTATATCGGTCAGTTATATAAATATTGATCACTCTGATTTCTGCGTACTTCCTGATTTCTCATTTACCCCCTTGAGCATTGATACTGGTATTATATAAGGATACCTATGCATATGGGCTATTTTCTTTTTGATCTCTTACGATTAACTTTGAACTTTTTCGCGACTTTACCTTATTCTCTTTTGATGATATTGAAATTCGGCGTAGTTTGTCAATTCCACTGGTTATTTTAACATTCGACTCCAAGTTTGAACACACTTCTTATGCTTTTGAATCGCATATGTGATTTCGTAATCCATCGTTTTGAAGTCTTCCAGTTGATGGGAATACGACTTTAACTTGTCACCTCGGATCGTGCCGTCTTTTGGCACTTGCCTTTGGAACGCGATTGACTAACGTCTCATTATTCTTCTCGTTACTTCTTATGATTTTGAAGAATCATGCCGCCAAGGAGACTCCTTCTTCTCAACGTAACATTGTTTTGATCTCGTGCTTTGTTGTGACAATGCTTAAGTAGGCTAATTTATAATTATCTTATTGAAATGAATTGGGACGCCTCTTCATTTGAATAAGGAAATTATAAATCACTGAACCATAAATTTCTAATTCTTATTTACATGGATTGGGACGCCTTTGGATGTAAATAACGATTTACAAATCAGTAGGCTTAAGTGTTGGAATTCGTAGAAATAACTATCTTTTGCTTTGTAATTCGTTTGTACGAATAATTCATTTTCTTCGTTCATCTAATCATTATCTTTATTATATTCATACGAATGAGTCTTTAGACTTCCTTCGATTCGTAATTTGTTCATCTGATTATTTTCAAATGTGTATCCGACATGGCGTGCGTCTCTTTTAACAAGTAATACATCCGTACGAATCATTCATTGCCTTTACTCTTCTAATCGCTATCATTATTGCTTTTGTTCAAATGACTATTTGAACTTCTTTCGACTCGTGATATGTGATATGGATTTTTTTTCGAATGTGTATCAACCGTCGCAAACCCTACGGCGTATAAGGCGAATTGAGCACCGGGACGACGCTCTCTTAAGGTGGGAAGGCTGTAGCATCTCGTATTTTACGGTCAATATTCTAAACCGAGCCCTAATTCTATATTCTAATTTTTATAGAATTTATTATTTTTGTTTTTAGCCGATTTATCGAAAATCGTCGTTTTTAGTTATTTACGAGTTGTGCTTTGAATAATTATCCGTAAAGCGTTTTAAGAAATTTAAAATTTCATGTTTTCACTCCGGAAGTCAATTTATTGTTATTTTAGTATTTTATGATTTTTCCCGCGTTTTGCCGAAGCCGTGTCAAAAATAGTACTTTAACATTTTTTAATACTTTAACTAAGTGTTTTAAATCAAATATTGTGGTATAAATGTTTTAGAATAATATAAATATAAATATAAAATAAACAAAACATAAAAACCAAACACCACTTTTTCTTCTAATTAACTCCTACTAAACTAGAAAACAAACACTCCCTTATTACCTCCTACTATATTCTAAAACAAACACCCCCTTAAGAACTTAACTAGTCATGTTTGACCACATATATATGTGTTACCCCCTTCATTCACACACATACAACAAATAAAAAAAACAACGGCACTCTCTCCCTCTCCCTTTCTGACGCGCACAACCACAAAACCACCAAAAATCATCATCAAACTTTACCAAATCAATTTCTACTAATCCCAAATCACTCCTATACTAATCCTCATCATTCTTTTTAATTAAAATCAACCATGCATCTTGTTTCTCAAGGTTCTTGATTTTGAAGATTTTAACTTTTGAAGGATTTTGATCTAATTAGGTATAATTGGTATTGCAAGGGTTTAATATCAAGTGTGTATACAAGATTTGGAGTAGTAAAAAATCAAACTAGGGCTTGTTTTGGGGTGTTGTGGTGATCGGCCAACAATCAAACCAAAGAGGGTTTGATTGTTTTGATTATCTTTGCATTGCATTGAGTTTGTAAGTATTTTGTTACCTTTTTTTGTTGATTGATTTTAATTATGTATGCATGTGTTTAATTTTATATCAAGAATCCATAGATTGTGATGCATGTTGCGTTTTGAGGTGTTTGGTTGATTTGTGATGATTAGTAATGATGTTAGGATAGCTTAAGTATGTTGGCGATGTTTGTGGCATGAGAAATTGGAGTTTTGAAGGGGTTTAAAGCCACCCGTACAGGGCAAAAAATTAGAGGTCGTGTTTGGGCGAGTCAAAATTTCCAAACTGGATTTTAACTTAAAAATATGGTAGAGCTTGTTATTATGAACGTTTCGGTAGGTGGATCGTCCCGTAACTCTCAAAAACAAAGTTTTATGGTCAAAAGAAGTTTAGAAAATGTTTCGCTAAATTTCTGCATTATTGAAAATATTAGTTGCTGACAGATTCGAAAAAGGGCATTTTCGTCACTTTATGGTCCCACATGAAAGTTGTTTAAAATGTCGTTTTACTTTTCCGTGAGGCTTGTTAGTCTTAAAAATGCGTAATGACGGGTCGAAAAAGTTAGAATAAAATATGCGTTTTTCTTTTCTTTTTAGTTTGCATCAGATCTGATATAGGGGCATTTTTGTCCTTTTATGTCGAGTTTTGAGTCTCGGGTAAAACTAAAAAGTTATTTAAAATGCTGTTTTACTTTCTGGTAAACATAACTAAGGCTAAAAACGTATGTTAACGGGTCAAAAACTTAAAAGAAATTATGCGTTTTTGTAAAAAAGAAGTAAATTTTCTGCAGAAACTTGCAGGGGTATTTTGATCATTTTCTGTTGAGTTTCGGGTCTCGGCTAAAACTAAAAAGTTGTTCGAAAAGTCATTTTACATCAAATTGCTTTAGAGTCCGAGTCGTGAAAATGTGATTTAGCGGGTGGTTTTCAGATTTAAGAAAAATGTATAATAAAAAGTCAACCCGACGATATTTTTAAGATTAATCAATTAGTGTTTTAGCAAATGATTAGACGTAAAATATATTAACTAGAACTGAATTTGCAACTAATAAGTTAGTCTTTCACTTTCGTTTACATCTAGATGTCTTAATCTTTATAATGAGTCAAAATGGGTAATTTTTATTAAAATTAAATATTAGTCGGAATGGGTTAAAATGAAGTTAAACTTATGTTGGATCATTTTAGTGGGTATAAATAAGTAAGTTTGGCGCACACATGGATTCTATGGTATCAGATTACATACATGTCGATATATATTTTCATATACTTATGCAAATTATGCATTTGCTTATAATTTATATATTCTTCTAAATCGAGCACCATTATTATAGGTCGCGGGTGAAACGTTGCCGCCGTTCTTTCTATGTTGAATTTCTCGTTCGATACTTCATTGCTTCTCGGTGAGTTCATAGCCACACCTTTTCTCTTTTAATGGTTTTTATAAACTGTTTTCGGGGTGAGAATGCATGCTCGTTTTACTAAATAAATTTATTGATTTCTACTACTTAAGCGTTACATGACTATTTTATTAAAGTTTGATTTGCTTACTACATGATTTGAGGTCATTGAATACCAATATATGAAACCGTGCGTTTTGAACACATTATTTGTTTTAAATAGGACACAAGTGTCTTTCAATTGTATGGTATTCCAGATCATATTATTGTCTAAGTACCCTTTGCTATTAAGTCCCCTTTTCTATCATGAACCGTTAGTTACTAGTGTAGTAAACGCGAGTGTTGTGGATAGATCTATCGGGATTGACAATCCCCGTCTGGGCTGTGGTTTCTAGATAACCATTGACGCATTTAACATTTGAGGTAATTCGTAAGATGTTTGGCAGCATCTGTATTGTATTTCTTTTGAGGCAGACTAGAGTATATTACGTGTTAAGGTTCGGTGTCATGAGCTTAGTGCAATAATACATATTTTGGACTACTGAATTTGTTTCGCAGTCTACAATTACTTAATTCTTGTGGTCCACTTCTGAACATTACCTGATTTATTGAATCACTACTTGGATTTCGAAAATAATACGTTGAAATGTTGTAACGCTACTTTTCTTACTGAAATATTACTTGATTTATTCCAATACTGCTTTTACTTAAACCTATGAATTCACCAATGTTATTGTTGACGTTTTCGCATGTATTTTCTCAGGTTATTATTTTGCCAGCTGAGCATTGGGAGCATTCGAGTCGCGCGGATACAAATATTTTTTAGGCTTTATATTTTCAGTACCATTCAATAAACGTTTTGACATTGTTTTCTAATACAATGGGACCTCTTGTAACTCTGATATTTTATAAAAACTATCGAATAGTTGACTTTTTAAAACGTATCACTTAGAGTCGTTTTCTGTACCTTGTACTTTATGCTATGAAGTAGCACCCCAAGTGGTATTCCGCTGCGTTGTGATTTTTGGAGGTGTTACATATCAATTATGGTTTTATAGGAATGATTGGAAGAAATTGCTAGTTTATAGTGGTTGGGATGTGGAATCAGGTAGATGTGTTGGGTCTGATAGTTTAAAAAAAGAAAAAGAAAGAGTTGGTTGAGGATGAAAGCTTAAAGGTTAACAAAGTCACTACTAGGAATATGTCAAAGACTGGTGAAGGTACACGTAAGTCTCCAAAGACTACTGTTAAAGCTATTACCTCTGGTAAGGTAAAAAGTGACAGAAAAAAACCAGTTTGTGGTTTTAGATTGTATGCTTCTTAGATGTCAACTGAGCATTCTTTCCAAATTAAGACTTTGAAACCTCAACATAACTGCTCAAGAAATTAAAATTTAGGTTGTTTAGTGGCCTACAAATGGATAGCACACCATTATTTTAACACCCCCAAATTTACAACAAGATTCGGGACCAACAATGGGGTGTTATTAATGAGTACAATAGTCATACACTATATAGAACGACTCGAAAAGAGACGTTAATAACATGTTCCATTCCAAAATATATAGATCATAGTGCAAACGTTGTCCCAACATAAAGACAAATTTATAGAACAAGTTTGAAACGTCAAACAACCGTAAAAACATTGTTTTGAGGAATAGAAAATAAGTGATTTAGCAAAATTAGTTTTTAAGCGCAACTTCATCCTCGTTCCAAGCTCCAAGTCCTTAGCTTTGATTACCTGAGATAAACATGCTAAAAAGTCAACAATAATGTTGAGTGAATCCATAGGTTTATAAGAGTAAACATTAGAACACAAATATTTTTAATCATCGAAAAACTTCTAGCGCAAACAAGCTTTATATATAATTGCATTGAGCTCGTGACAACCGATCACTTTGACGAGATACAAATGTAGTTTGCCCCAAAAGATTAGGTATTATTGCCATATACCTATAACTTCTCAGATAATATATCCGTTGCAAGTGGGTGTTCCAAAAGGATTCATACCCTGGACGAGGAGTCACCCCATAGGCCTATTTATTACCATAACTTCTACCCATCACAGTTAGTTTACGGTTCACGATATTAGAGACTTTAGCAATAGGTACTCAAGCATTATACCAACACGTTCATTAGGACAACGCCTAACATATTAAACAACAAAATCTCAGTTTACAACATTTTAGTTTTAGCCGAGACCCGAGACTCGACGTAAAATGACAAAAATACCCTTTTTCGTTTATGCAGTAAGTTAAAAATTCAGCAAGAGCTGATCGAAACTTTTAAAGTTTTCTAAAATTTCAAATGGCAGCCAAACGTTCGTTTTTAAGAATTACGGGATGTGCGACCTACCATTTCGAAGCTAGGGCGACCTTTATCAGATTCTCAAGCCTAAAATCACTTTTAACAACATTGACTAGACCAAATTCGTCTTGCTAATTTTCTGCAATATATGGGTAGCTTAAAACCTCTTTAAAACACCAATTTCACGCATCGCTAACATCGCCAATGCTCTTAAACTATCCTAACACCATTACTAATCATCACAACCCAATCCAACACTTCAAAACGCAATATGTACCACAATTTATGTATTTACAATACAAGTTTATATATATGCATACATATTAGAAATTTATTAACATAAAAGGGTTAATAAAATACTTATAATCACAATAGAATGTGCAACAATGATTAAGCTAAATAAGCGTAAGAGATCGAAAAGGAAGTCAAGTATTAAGGAGAGCGTATAAGGAATTGGAAGGTAGAGGATTAGGAGCAATAGGAACAATAGGTTCATCTTCGGGAACGTTTGAATTATTATTAAGAGGAGGTAAATTCGCCATGATAATTTGTAATCACGAAAAGATAAATATGTATAAGGTCACTACATAGATAGAATTTATTCAATATATGAATAAATGCAAATCATTAAAATGAATATGATAAATTAATATCGATTTATTTAAACATGTAATTAATGGGATAATGATCTATTTAAACATGTAAATAATTGAATTATGGTTAAACATGTAATTAATAGAATAATGATTTATTTAAACATGTACATAAACATGAAAACTTTAATATAAAGTTTTGATTATCGAAGAATATCTCGATATGAATCATAGTATTTAGTTAATAAATACTAAACAATATTGTATTCATGAATAAGGAATACTAAAATGGTAATCACTTGAGGATGACTTGAGCGGGAACCACGAAAAGTATTTTCCGCGCGAAAAATTTAGAAAAATAAAGTTATAGTTTAGGTACAAAAATATTTTTGACCCAGTTCTCTATAACTTATGGCTCTTGATACCAATCTCTAACACCCCCAAATTTACAACAAGATTCGGGACCAACAATGGGGTGTTATTAATGAGTACAATAGTCATACATTATATAGAACGACTCGAAAAGAGACGTTAATAACATGTTCCATTCCAAAATATATAGATCAGAGTGCCAAGATTGTCCCAACATAAATAATTATTTATAGAACAAGTTTGAAACGTCAAACAACCGTAAAAACATTGTTTTGAGGAATGAAAATAAGTGATTTAACAAAAATCAGTTTTTAAGCGCAACTTCATCCTCGTTTCAAGCTCCAAGTCCTTAGCTTTGATTACCTGAGATAAACATGCTAAAAATTCAACAATAATATTGAGTGAATCCATAGGTTTATAAGAGTAAACATAAGAACACAAATATTTTTAATCATTGAAAAACTTGTGGCGCAAACAAGCTTTATATATAATTTCATTGAGCTCATGATAACCGATCACTTTGACGATATACAAATGTAGTTTTTCCCAAAAGATTAGGTATTATTGTCATATACCTATAACTTCTCAGATAATATATCTGTTGCAAGTTGGTGTACGGGGAGTCACCCCATAGGCCTATTTATTACCATAGCGTCTACCCATCACAGGTAGTTAACGGTTCACGATATTAGGGTTTTTAGAAATAGGTACTCAAGCATTAAGCATACAATTCGGGTTTAGCATACCGAAAATAATTTGTGTTCAATTTAGTGAAACAAGCATGTATCCCCCTCGCGGGTTTTTAATAAAACATTTAAAGTAGTAAAGTAGAGGCTATGAACTCACCGTATGTAGATGATCGAATGAGAAACCAAGTATGAGAAAATGACTCCAAAGATTAGTCAAGACCTATCAAGCAAGTCGCGACTTAGAATGATATATGATATCATTATAATAGAATAGTTATACAATACTAGTTAAAGAATCCGAAACATGAACAATATTGCACCAAGACTAAACCAAAGTATTTTTAATTTTCAAATAGGTGTATGACTTGCACTTAACCCGAAATAAGTGTCTACTAAGTATCGCTTAGCCATTCTTAATCTTTACTGAATGGTCACACTTTTAATTCACAAGAAAAGGCGTAAAACTTACATTGTATAATTTTAGTCACATTCACAGGACCATATCTCTTAATCCATAAAAGATATGAAGGTGAGGTTTCCACCCCTAGAAAGATACATGAGTCTAGTTTTCAAAAAATTAAGCCAATCATTCTAATCGTTTACCAATCCACGGGAAATAAGTTTTTACTAACAGAAGGTCAAAACAGAAAACGTACTGAATTTCTAACTTCCACTGTTTTGGCCATAAATCTTAAACTAAAATAGCAATGAAGTTGATTCCAATTGGAGGAGAAAGCTTATGATATCTATTGTCTAACCATGTTTTAAAACCTTAACCTACTGTACAAAATCCTAGAGAATAACATGTTTCCCAACAACAACTCCAGAATTGACCTTCTACCGTAAAAAGACCATAACTCCTTCATCCGAAATCGTTACAAAAGCGTCCAATTCGTCACATGTACCTAAGACCTATATCTATCCACCCATGCCTTTTAAAATGAGCATGGAATGGAAACGATGTGCAATTCTGGCCAAAGTCCAAAAATGCCAAAGTCAGAGTCAATACAGAAGAATCAGCAGTCAAACCGGAGCCGGAACTGAAGAATACTATTGGATGCAATCTTAACCCATCTGATGGGCCGGGAAAGCCCAATAGTATAACTATGAAGACTGTGAAGACCAAATGGGCCCTCAATCAATTACAACAGCCCATTTGTGTGCAATTGACAAAGACTGTGAAGACTTTGAAGGCCCAATCCTAGCCCAGTTACAGCCAATCTCAGCCATTGTACACACAAAACCCACTTCATAACCTTATTGGGCTTGAAAAAGCCCAATAACATAAGCCTAACCCTTATTGGGCCCAGACACACTCAATTGGGCCCAATACAAGCCCAAAAGCCCAACACAAAACCCAAGCCCAACAAAAGCCCATTAATCCTTTTTACAAAACTTTAGGGACTAAAGTTGTCATTTTTAAAAGTTTTTTATAAAAGAAAAATGGTAAAATAAAGGGAAGGACTAAAACTGCCAAATGGCATTTCTTTTATTAGTTATAAACAGCAGGGACCAAATTTGCAATTTGCCAAAACTCCTTTTAACTCTTTTAGTTATAAAACGATGGGGGCTAAAGTTGACACTTTCCAAACCTTGTTATAACTAAAATCGGCTTAAAAAGAAATGAAAAGAGAAGAAAAGAAGAGGGGCCATTATTGCCTCTTCCCCAAAGTTATCTTTTAAACCTGCAACCATAAAACTGTACCCACCCCGTACCCGCCAAAACCCAAACAGCCCTTTCCCATGGTTTCTACTCCCAAACCACCTCCCTAGTACATT
>BQNB010175065.1:0-13199 GCA_026074375.1 Tanacetum coccineum
AATTTCCAAGATTTGGACGAATATCAATCTAATTATTGAGTATATCTTGAAATATACTTTTGAAGATTAAAATATATCAACATGGGTTTTTTTAGAATATATTATTATAATTTTGGATAGTAAAACACAAATGGTGGCTTGGTTTAGTTGGTAAACTTGATTGGAATTTAACCCTAGGTCACAAGTTCAAACCTTGCCATGGGCAATATTTTTAAAAAAAAATCAAAAAAAAAAATTCAAAAATTATAAAAAAATTTAAAAAAATCCAAAAATTATAAAAAATTAAATAAAAATCCAAAAATTATAAAAATCCAAAAATTAAGTGTGCCATGTCATCATTGATGTGGCGTCCAGTCACTAAATAATATATATACAGTCATAGTTAGCCCCATATATATGTTATAGATATACACACACACACACATTCATACATGTGATGAGAAATCCACTTGCGCCTTAGATCCCAAAACCCCACAACATTGAGTTATAATTGTCTCTCACGTTTTTATCTTACGTGACTTTAATTGAAAACGTTATATTTTCAATAACTTTTTATTTTTAGAAAGTTACTATTTTCAGAAAATTACCATCTTTGGTAAGTTTAAATATCTAAGTATATTTTTAATACTTATCATTGTATTTATATTCATGTACAACTTTTTAAAGTTAAAATTTGACTTTTATACTTATATTTATTTTTACCCAAATCTGACCCGCGCCAAACGACCCTCTAAATCACATTTCACGATTCGAAGTGAAAAAGATTTTATGCGAAACGATATTCCGGACAACTTTTTAGTTTTAGCCGAGACACGAAACTCGATGGAAAATGACAAAAATGCCCCTGCAAGAATCTGCAGTAACTTGTATTTTTAATAAAAACGCAGCAGTTTGACCATCGGTTTTGACCCGCTATATCACGTTTTCATGACTTTGACCAAAAAGAGATTTTATAGAAAACATCATTCCAGACAACTTTCGTGTTTCGCCGGAAGGCCGAAACAGATTCGAAAATGCCCTAAATGGCTGTCGAAAATCAGATCAGCAAGCAATTTACTAAACATAGCTGTTTTCAATTTATAAGTTTTTCAAAACTTGTTTTCGCTCTAGTTTCTTCGATATTATGAGTTAGAAGCTCTACCTTATATCAAAACGATCGTCTCGGAAAGCTTTATCATATTTTAACATCAAAAATCAGATTTTATGAATTTTCAAACCTCGTTTTACGTGCTAAACTTTCTGTTCGAATTTGACATGTTCAAAACCTCATCAAACTATATTTTTAACTCCCACCAATCATCAAAACACCATCTAGCCTAAATAACATCTCCAATATCCTTTTTAATCTAGTCTAGCGCAATACCCATCGGATTTCATCACATGCAATACTCGAATAATAATAAAAACACGAAAACAATTACAATAATAGTAACAAGAATCCTTACAATGCTTTATTAAGCAATATCTGATCAAAAAAAAATTCGTATCGCTCCTCTTTTGTCTTAGCCGAACTCGGACCACAACCAACACACAAACCCGAACATTTTGCAATTTAACCCATCAGCTACAATGCTTGTTTATCACCCAAATATTAATTCTTTCAACCCATTTTAACCAAACTCGAACCAAATTTAAACTAGAGAAATACTTATTGCATGTCGTGTTTCTTTAGTGGGATGTGTAGGTAATGACGAGGGGATTAATATTTTTAAGTCGGATCGGAATGCATGTCGAGAAATCAAAGGTTTCGATGGGTGTTTGTGCTTGGCCAGTTCGAACTAGGTGAGGAGAGGACAAGAGATATAAATTTTTTTGTAAAAGATATAATGAAGTGTAAGTCTTCCTTTTATAGGAAATGGGTTTAGACACTTGGCACTTTTAGTCCCTCCTTCCATTCTATTCTTTCAAATCTAGTACAAGTGCATTTTCTTTTGTTATATATTCGGCCAAAGCTCGGGTCACCATTTTCGTACATATTTTTATTTCCGTCACACTTTTATTAGTTTAAAACATTTAATAAAATGTGTATATTTCTTTAAAACACGAATCCGGCTCAAGACATGGAATGACGACATTCACAAAAATAATAAATTCACGATCTTAAAAATAATAACGATATGCGTCGTAAATTTTTACGATACTTGAAACGATTAACGAATGCGCGGTCAAACGTTGATTCGCGAAACGTCAAAATAAATATTTTAAATTTTCGTTCGTATTAAAATATGAAAATAATTATTTACGACAAATAAAATTTTAACTGTCGACGTTCGCTCACATAAATTTATAAAATAATAATTATAACGTCGAATTCGCGATCGTCATACGCGTCGTGAAACTCGGGTTGTTACATTCCACCCACCTTAAGGGAGCGCCGTCCCCGATGCTCGTCCTTTCCTACTTGTCCTTCCGTTCGTTCGTGGCGCGACGGCTTCTCGTTATCGCGTGAGCTCATGCGTTCTCATTTAAACAAAAGATGCAATTTCCACTTGCTTTGATTATTCCGGATGGAAAGTCAACAAAACAAGCGGTAAATCATACACACGAAATCAAAACAAAACCATGGTAACTCTTATCAAAAGAGGCAAAAACAAGTTGCGAAAATATATTCGACAAAACCAAATCACGTCGTTCTAACTTTTATAGTCGCTTTCTTCATAAGGAACAATATATGTCACGGAATATATCCGATTAAAATAATTATTACGACGTTCTCCCAATAAATTTTCTAAAATGGATGATCGATCCAAACTTAGTTGGGGATCATATAAACAACAAAACCAAGCGCACCTTGCTTATCAAACCAAGGCTGAAACTTACGTTGTTAAATAAAATCAAAGTGTACGTCGCACTCAAATACGAAATTATACCAATATTCAAAACCGAGAATATGCTTCGTTACCAAAAATCCAAAACATACATCGCTAACTAAAAGTAAGATAGACGTCAATAATCAAATTCGATATATATAATTATATCATTATCCAAATTAAAATACTCATCATTATTCAAAACCAAAATACACATGTCACCCTTCTGGTCTCGTTCAACAATGCCTCACTGGTTGCGAAAACTAATCCTAAACACATTAGATATCCTAATCATCTTATGATATTGCCCACATAATCACATAAGTACCTATTGTACGCTCGTCATCTTTTACACGATGACTCGATGAATTGGCCTCATACTAAGGCATTCATCACGCCCGCTTTTAACCAAGCATTGGAGACTATTATTACATATCATATTTGCTTTCCTTTGGAGCCTTCGACATAATTATTCATTCTAACACCTAGGTTTATACCTCTTCGGTCACATTTTCCTCATCGTACCGAGCTTGCCACAAAGTCAAGCCACCTTGACGATAATTCCAACATAAACACGGCTAATTCTAATTTGTCTACACTCACTCTCATGGGTACTTCAAGCCATAATCGTCAACAAGACTTTCGGCGATGTCTACCCACCTTATTACATCCTAAATTCTCACTTGGGCAATTACACCCATTTACTTACATCTTTTTACATAATTTGGCGGTGACAATCCCGCTACAACACATAATGTCAAATGACAGATCAAAATCAATTAAGAAAACAACGAGCATCATGGACTTATTGCTCGTTTGACAAAAATAAAAAATTTCAACATTTCTTCATGGCGACTAGCATCGTTGACTTGGTCCCATCTCATCGTGTAGCATCATTGATGAATCAAATCATCAAGTCGAAATACTCACACTCCTGATTCCATACCACTCGACTTAAGACGTTGGCTGTTTTGGTTGTTCCTCCAGTAATGGAAACGGACGTTATCATTTAGCTAGAATCTCAATCAATTCGCCACTCTTTACGCCCTTGGGTCGTCACGTCCCAGAGTAAGGGCCACTACACTTAACCGTAGGTCAAGTATTGTATAGTATCTCATTAAAATCCTTGACGATTAAGGTACGTCACAACTACACTACCACTACTCTCCAATTCGGGAAAGGAAGTCTTTTTCACGGCCATCAGTTGATATATTTAAAGCATCATACATCCAATATAGGAGAAGTCTTCTCCATTTCTCACTTTTAACCTTAGGACTAACCATCTTAGCTTCCACCCACCTTAGGAATCCTTACATCTCCAAGAAGATTCCTTCTCAGTGTCGGTATCAGGTTTACAGCCTTGATAGCTCGAATCTATCATTACTTGCTAGCACACCGACTATACTTGGTCTTGACACGTCTTCATAACAATCACCGCTCCTAGATACTACGAACTAAACATCACCCCTTTCTAGACACACTCGTTCCGAACAATACAATAGGTATTTCCGCTTCAGAACGACTCGGTCATAATAACTCGCATGAGACTCTATCCATGCAGTCGATAAGGATAGGGTTACTTGCATAAGAGCCTGTAACAGGATAAAAAAATATTTTCTCCTTCCGGAAGCTTGACCCAAACATTTATCTCAATTATCAAGTGTTTTAAGGGTGACGATTTATCCGAGATATCGTGGTTCTTCCTAAATTATGCATAGTTGATCAGGTTATGCATAATTGAGGACCAAACGACGTCGTGTCCTTCCTTGTCAAAACGTTTCTTTTCCATACGCTACATGCGTAAGTTATATCCAAGAAAATTTTCAAAGTGTAAAAATCAAGTTATTTCGAAAGAGAGAAAAGAATATAGCACCACCTTCCATTCTTATATTAAAAAAATTATTCATACACATTATGTAAAAAGAATATTTTAATTTTAATTTTTTTTAATTTTATAAAAGGATTTATTTGACACCATATGGTCAGTTTATGAAATTTGAAAACACATTTTTCCATTGTTTACACAAACAATTTATACAACATAGTCAATATGATTCGCACAACGACATTTGTTCAACACACAAATTCGTTATTGCAATTCATAGTTTTAAAATCATCAATTCACAAAACATCATTAGATACGGTTTGGTCAACGGTCACAGCAAGTTTAAAAAATAATACCCATTCATGGACTATGCAAACAAGTAACATACACATGCGAAAGATTCGCCAATTGAAGTCACCCAACGCTCGGGGTCAAATCAATTTCTCACAAGTCGAGTGCCTCGGGGGTAACCACGACCTCCAAGCTTCACTTATAGCACAAACTATACAATGACACCTCCTCTTAACTCATAACCAAGAACAATTACAACAGTTGTATTAGCAACGCCAAGAATAACATACATACATACCAAAATTTTTATATTTAATTTTTTTCCAAAAAGGGATACATCGTTGGCTTTCAAAGCCAGTATATCCAACAGTAACGGTTCTAAGTTTCCAATACATAAACTACGTATACATGAACTCTCATAGAGTTCTAAAGTAAAAGTAATATCTAAAAATATGCAATCACCACGCCGGTGATAAGATAAAACTTTGAGGCAACAATAACCTCAATCCAATAAACCTAAATTTTGAAATCTCCCTACTTACTAGTACGGGGACGATAAAAGTATGAGGTTTTCGTCTACGAAAATCATTTCGAGTATAATTTCCAGAAGCATAGGGCCCACTGCCCAGAAAGTTTCCAAACCAAGGTGAAATTACCATTTTACCCCTATTTATCAAAGACGTCATTTTTCAATATTTTATCGCTCCACTAAATTGAGTGTATTTCCTAAACTGTGCGTCCGCAAAAGCTGATACGACCGCTCAAATCTAAGTTGGTTCAATATCTAGAACTTACAGTTTTACATATTTAGGTGTTGCTATATAAGTTTTTGAACTTATTACTCATTCAAATTCTGGTCTCAATTTTTGACTAGTTTTGCCATTTCGGCGATATCTCATTCGTCGGGCGTCGATATGTCTCCATCTGAATCCCTACATGTACCTAAGGGGTTTATATACCTCCTAGTCTAATTTCCCAGGTCTTCATAGATCAAAATATTTTGAAACATACCCATCAAGCTACTATCCCAAAGCAGTCCACAAAGAAATTTTGACAAATTTTTGTAGCTTACGAAAATGAGTGTAATTTGAAACTTATTGATGCTCTTGATGTGAAACCAATTGGAGGTGATAGTCCTAAGAGTCTTCTACAGGTACCTAATTTTTTTTTTGAAAAGTTATTACAAAAATATAGAGTTATACTCCTTTTCCCAACGGTATACCCGATTTGACTATTTTTAAAAAAATGATGATATCTCACTCATCCAGAGGAGATACGACCCTATCCAAAGAACCACATATACTTAAGACATATGCCCACATCCATATTGGATTTCCCAGGTGCCTTATGACAAAAAATAATTCATAATCAACCCCACAACCTGCTGGTTACAAATTGCCGTATAATCCATTTCAAAATCCAATCAAACACCATTTTAATTCCTTCAAACGCCAATACAAAGCCATACCCAATGAATTAACACTCCTTCAAACACAAAAACTCATAGATTTATAGAATAAAACATTTCATGACTGACTAAGTAGAGGTCGATACGAGAGAATCAAACGCAAACACCAACTTTATTCGAAAGCTCCAAAGATAGACGTTTCCGAACGACGCATTACGCGGGAATAAGTTAATAACCGTTTTACAAAACTGTGAAAGGTTATGGGATGACATATAAAAGTCGCACTCCCATTAACCGAAAAATCTCAAAACGATAGATTACAGAACAACATACACGATTCAAAATCAGTAAGAATGACGTTCAAATCCAAAACCCATTAGTAAAATTTACGAGTGGGATCGAAAACTAAGTCGAGTCCCGACATCAAAAGATAACAAAGTAAAGTCTCGAAAAGTTTCAAAGATAATCATATAACAACGATGTTTTCATCATGTATCAAAATAATTTTATCATATCGCATCAAAATGTTTAAAGAAATTAAACTCTTCTCAAGAAGCGAATATCAAGATATATATAATTGTATACCAAAGAACGAATGCCGTATGTATATGTATATACATATATACTCATTACTTATACCAAGTGTCATCCACTTGTTACGCACATAATATGCAATCAAATATATACCACATAAGGCTTCTAAGGATCGGGAACGATGCACGGATATCGGACAACGGTGAAGGACTCGTGAATTTTTTTTGAAAACAGTTGTACATGAGAAATTATATCCATGTACTTAGTTAAAAATTATATAAGTCTTTTATGACCCGTTGACTTTTAAAAGTCAACATTTGACTTTCTTTGACTTTTATACTTATATTTATTTTTGCCCAAATCTGACCCGCGCCAAACGACCATCTAAATCACATTTTCTTGATTCGGAGTAAAAAGAGATTTTATGCGAAACGATATTTCGGACAACTTTTTAGTTTTAGCCGAGACGCGAAACTTGACGGAAAAGGACGAAAATGCCCCTGCAAAAATTTGCTGTAACTTGTATTTTTAATAAAAACGCAGCAGTTTGACCATCAGTTTTTGCGCTATATCACATTTTCGTGACTTTGACCAAAAAGAAATGTTATAGAAAACATCATTTCGGACAACTTTCGTGTTTCGCCGGAAGGTCGAAACGGAATCGAAAGTGCCCAAATTGGCTGTCTAAAATCAGATCAGCAAGTATAAATTACCAAAGTGCTGTTTGAAATTTATAAGTTTTTCAAAACTTGTTTTCGCTCTAGTTTCTTCGTTATTAGGAGTTAGAAGCTCTACCTTATATCAAAACGATCGTCTCGGAAAACTTTACCATATCTTAAAGTCTAAAATCAAATTTTACAAATTCTCGGCCCTCGTTTTGCATGCCAAACTTTCTGCTTATATTTACCATTTAATAAACACCTTAAAAATCATTTTTAAACTTTTAACCCTACTAAAACATGTCTATAATGACATATAGTTATCACATAAACTGATTAATCGATTCTCACGCAATCTATTCTAACTGCGTAAACGTTTTCCCCGATCCATCACATGCATGGAATTCAAACCGAACCAAACAAATGAAATAATCAAAATAGACATAAAAGAAAGGCTCACAAAGCTATACAGAGCAAAGTCGGAAAAAAAGAGTTTGTCTCACCCCTTTTTGTTCCTAGCCGCGGCTCACCCCACTCTAACCAAACCAAATCTCAAATCGCTTTCAATAAATCAAACAAACTTTTGTGTGCTTCCCTCTTGGTTCGAACCCACGACCGAATCCCAAACACCCTCTCCAAATATTTTTATCAACCAAATACATCCACTAAACCTTCTTATATCATTCCCCACTAGTCTAATAACCCTTATTTATATCAAAACCACTTATCTTATCAAAACTCAATCACGCATAAACCTTAATGCATGTTTATTTTTCTTTCATGGATGATTAAAGTATCATCATCCAAATAATATTTGGTGACTAGAAAAATCAAAACACAAAAAGGGTGTTTGTTGTGGCTCGTTCGAACCAATAAGAGAGGAAGAAAGACCAAATCACTTCTACTTTGTTCTATCTCATTTTTAGTGAGTATTTAAATAGTTTTCAATAATTAAAACTTTGTAAATGATTCTTGTGTTTGTGGTGGTGTAGTCAGCCGAGCAAAAGGAAGCAAAAGAAAAGGAGTACAAGACTTTTTGTACTAGTGTGTAAGACCTTTAAACCTTGGAAGTATAAGTGAATGATTACATTGGGAAGAAAAAATGGTTTGAGTATGCATGTGTACTATAGGCGTCGGCTATGGTCATGGGCATGCAAAGTTTTTAAAACTTTTTTTCATTGTAAAAACATTGTGTAAAGTTTAATTATAAAAGGTAACTTGTACCCTTTTAAATAAAACGCGAGCTTTGGCCAAGGTCAAGGAACAAAGATGACACGGTTCGTAAAATAATATTTTACGATCTTAAAAATAATAATGAGACACGTCATAAATTTTTACAATACTTAAAACGATTAACGAACGCGCGGTCAAACATTGACTCGCGAAACGTCAAAAATAAATATTTTAAATTTCCGTTCGTATTAAAATAAGAAAATAATTATTTACGACAAATAAAATTTTAAATGTCGATGTTCGCTCACACGAATTTATAAAATAATAATTATGACGTCGAATTCGCGATCGTCATACGCGTCGTGAAACTCGGGTTGTTACATTTAGGCAGACACAAGAAGTTTGATGGCAAGAGCAAATGACATTGACCCAGACAAGATTCCATATTACGTAATGTGGGACATATCGGTATGGAGTAAAGACCATCCAGATGCATACAAATGGATCAAAGGAAATGAACAGTGGCTCTATGACAACTTTGATTATTGTGAAGTAGAAACATCAGATGATGATGATGATGATGATAATGCTAGATTACTCTGATCTTCAGATGACGATGAACATTTCAATCCATTCGAAGATGACCCGACACACCCTGATGCTCGCTGGAGTCCATGAAGAAGGCTAAACATTTAATGTTTAGTATAATTATATTTTAAGTGTGTTTTATTTGCTTAATTATGTGTAATATCTCTAGTATGTTCTAGTGTAGAATAATGGCATATGCAATGATGTCATGCCTTAAATGATGTAAGCGCTTATGTCATAAGGCAATAATGTAAAAATGTAAGTATGCTTATACTATAAGCTTGTGTGTTGTACCAATCAAGGCTATAAATAGCCATGTATCTTGCCATTGTAAGGCATCAAAATTTGAAGTAATATATGTGTGTTTCTTATACTTCTCTCTCTATAATCTTCTCTCTATAATCTTCTCTTAACTTCTTAAGTTTCTTCTACAATATATCTAGTCTTCATAGTTCTTAATAGTAGGTCTCCACTTCTATTAGATCTGCAACAACTAATTACTGGCATATCCCCTCTTGGTATCAGCATTACATACGCTAATACCATATTTGGTTACACACTTAATTACTATTAAAAATTGCAACTTATTGGAGTACACTAATTATTTATCAAAAAATGATCAAGTTTAATTAAAGGTATTTCATGTCTGATCCCACTAGACGACAACATTTGACTGTACGCACCATTACTTACACGGGTCCTAAAGCAGTGGCAGTAAAGTAAAGTATTGAGGTTTTAACGTAGTAAGTTGGTAGTTAAGGTAAGTAAGGTAAAGTGTATTTGTACTATACTATGGATTAGGAAAAATGTAAAGGATGCATGGTCTTTTGCTCTAAATCAGCTACTGTTGCTCGGTTCGTGTACCATTCACTATAATTGCCAATATTAGCAAGTCACATTCTGTCATAATATTTTCTGATTGTAGTTAGTTCATTTTAATTTGATACTTACAGCTTGAGGAAATTGAGCTTGACAAATTGCACT
This sequence comes from Tanacetum coccineum, assembly GCA_026074375.1. Lineage (NCBI taxonomy): Eukaryota > Viridiplantae > Streptophyta > Magnoliopsida > Asterales > Asteraceae > Tanacetum > Tanacetum coccineum. The sequence continues at coordinate 10,273 of BQNB010175065.1, forward strand.
TTAGCCTTTGAATTTGGTCGCAATTCAAGAACCAATGTTTCTTATTAGTACTTATACTACCAATTTTGGAACCAAGTTACATTTCAGTACTGATCCTAGTAACTATCGATGCGTTCAGCAGACTCTTTTGGCTGGAATTCATATCAGCATATTGAAAACCAACTTCAAATAAATGTGCTCACCTTCAATACGAACAAAGCCCGATTCGGCATTCTCTGTATGAAAACCATAACACAATGTTACGGCATCGGCCCCAATGCACGTCTTCTAACATATGGTCTGCGCGCGATGTATGGGCTGATGATCGAGTCTGCCTAAGCTGATTATGGTAGACCGATTCATGAACAACCGGCTGCTCAAGTTGATTCACTTAGGAACAGCTTTCGGGACTTTCATGCCAAATCCATGTTTAACCTTTGCAATCCTGTGAATTGATCAAGAGAAACTGTGTTAGACCGAATATTTAAGAAAAAGTCAAAGTATAGCAAATAAAGAGTCAAATTTTACGTTGTAGCACCCTTCCGTTTACAAATACTCCGGTGCTCCTAGCAGTGTTTTTTGTTGGGCATTGGATGGTCAAATTCTTCAATAAATGGCTGAAAATCGATTACAGTCAGCAATTGACTTGTTATGTAAATTAAACCAACAAAATGAAAAGAGTTGAACTCGAAAATTACAGGGATAACGCGACCGCAAGACTGGTTTATCAAACCCTAGAAGTCAGCTAATGGATCATACCTGATTAAAAAAGAGGAAATATAAGATGTGTGTCGTAATTAGAGTGAAAGAAGAGTTGTGGTTAGACTTATATGGTCAAAAAGACATGTTTTTATAGCTAAATAAGACTATCAGATGAACACAAACAGAAAGTTCTGGTTTTAACATTTTAAAAAAGAACCCATGTCAACGTTATAATAAAAAGTAACATGAACTGAAAAGCTAAAAGGCATACGCCTTCTTAGAAAATGCAATCACTTACCAGTACACGGGCAGGATGAATAGGCACTGCTAATTTTTCAGCCTTTTTGACAGCTCGATCCGTCAAAAGTTTGCCATTCACAAAAACATCTGATCTTCGCTTCTCCACGTTGCTGTTTGATCGTGAGATATAAATTCTTCAATCACCTTACTTAGTTCCAAATGCAACTAATCTGTAAATTGACAATCACCCTACTTTAGCAGATCTTGGAATGGCAGTTGCTGATGCAAAATATATAGTGCTGGCATAACCTGGTCTGCTCCGGTTGTAGGAACCAACGAACCCATGTATCACATGTTGATAACCTCATAAGCATACTCATTCAATCCTTAACATGTAGTGAATGTGTAAGGTGGGCCTGCATTTGCAGTTGAAAAATAACCAAACAGTATTCACAACTCCATCAAAAAATAAATCGAATGCAAATAGATTAGGAACCTTAAGCACCTTTAGACGGCTTCAGTTCCCCTTGACTACTACCTTCCAGTACTTCCTCCGGCTCTTCAGAGGTGCCATACGGCTCATGCTGGAGCGTTTCTTCACATTTTTCATTACAATGTCCGTTAGACACAATTGAACATGTAAAAATATCACAATTTTAAAATAAACCCACAAAAGTTCAACGAAGACCCACAAATACTCTCTTCAAAAAACAGTAAGTTAACGTAACTAACTTAAATTAACGGTTAAAAAATATTACAATTGATTTACTGACCTGACAACCTAGATTCCAAAGCGACCATACATCAGCTGAGAGATCCACATCGTTATGCGAAAAAAACAGAGATAGAGCTATCCTGTTCCACTGGCTCCTGAAAAAGAAAATATAATAAAAATGAGATACTTATGAAGAAACAGGCGTCCAACTTCTACGTTAAAAATGGTCACTTTGCAAGTTTGTCCCATTGAGTAATCTGGTGTTTGGATAAGCTTATTTTCTCGCCTGATGGGCTTATTTGAATTTGGTAACGCTCATAAGCTCTATTTTTTTGGCTTATGAGCTTACCAATTTGAGGCTCTTGGCATATTTAAGTCCATAAGCTCAAGTTAACAAACTCGTAAGCCGACAAAAATTGTCTTAAGAGCTTATTCCATTTCCAAATAAGCCTGGAAAAAAAAGCTAACCCAAACACCCTCTTTCCGACATTTTCTTAGAACATAGAATTCAAACTATAACTCAATCATCATTGTTGCGAAAATACAGAAAGGATATTACTAATGTTTATATGAATTTATAGATTCAAAAGACCATCATGGTTCCAAATTCTAGCAAAATGACATGTTATGATAATCCTATGGACAAACTCATTTCAAAACCATATTCTATTTTATGTACCGTTACTACACAATAATAAAGATGATTTAGACTTGTTACACATACATTTTTTAACTACTTATATAATGCTGACAATAATTTGAAACAATTTTCTGCCACTTACTTTAGAATGTTGAAGCTTGTTCAAATGAACCTTATGCGCTGTTACGCTAGATTGCACCCTGACCAAGCTTCCATGTTCCGCAAAGCTTAGGCAGCTTGTTTTCCAACCATGTAACCTCACACTATTATAACATTATGATCAAAACTGTTCATGTACCTAAACATAGTAACACAAAAATATCGTCTAACAAATTATTAAGATAACAAATTTAATGAAGTTATATAGAATGAGTATACATGCAATTGATTGACAATGCACAATTGCATGATTCACGGACACGGTGTCTATGACCCCATCAAGCGTGCCCATATAAATCTTTTTACATTACTGGAGCCAGTAGATATTTTTGATTCAATCTGTTTAATTAACACCCCTAACTGCAGCAGCAAGGAGACGATAATTTGTTAGATGAAACTACCCCAAAGTTGATCCCCATTCCAATCAGTAACCTATCACATTAAAGTAAAAGGGGGTCATTCGAGTACCTTTCCTCCCGCATCCTGCACACA
>BQNB010175067.1:0-13199 GCA_026074375.1 Tanacetum coccineum
CAGCTTATGATGCCATGTCCATGTACCACATGTTTAAACCACATAGAGCATAAAGTGGAGGAAGTGGAGTTCTATTTATTCAAATACGAGATTGATCTAAGCTACACAAAATGGGATAAACATGGAGAAAAGGATGAGCAAGCAACAACTGCCCAAATACCTGTTAATGCTACAAAATAAAGTTTGATGAGGATGACCTTGCCAACTTTCAAAAACTACTATTAGACGCGGAGAAGCCACTTTACAAAGGATGTCCTGACTTCACAAAGTTGTCTGCAATAGTTAAACTACTCAACTTAAAAGGTAAGTATGGAGCTTCTAATAAGTTCTTTACTGAATTACTAGGATTGTTAAAAAAGATGCTACCTGCTGGTAATGAAATGGTTGAAAAAACTTATCAGGCCAAAAAACTAATGAGAATGATGGGATCCGGATACAAAAAGATACATGTATGTAGCAACAACTGCATTATTTACTAGAAGGATAACAAGGAGTTGACTGTTTGTCTAACTTGTGGGATATCAAGATGGAAGGTGGATAATAAGACACATAAAGTGTACGAAAACATTCCGGCAAGGTAATGTGGTACTTTCCAATTATACCAAGACTGCAACGACTCTTTAAGTTAGAAAGTATTTCAGAAGATCTAAGATGGCACGCAACAAGGAGGATAACAAATGGTGTTTTACGTCACCCCGCAGATTCACAGGCATGGTGTACCATAGATGAAAAATTCCCCAAAATTGCTAAAGATCCGACAAATCTACGGCTAGGAATATCGGTTGATGGGGTTGACGTCAACTCAGGAACTAGGCATCACAGTGTATGGCCAGTTTTATCTGTCATATACAACCTTCCTCCATGGTTGTGTATGAAAAGAAAGTTTATCATGCTTTCGGTATTAATATCAGGATACCCAAGAAATGATATCGATGTTTTTTTAGAACCGTTGGTTGATGATCTGCATACCTTAATCGAGACAGGGGTTGATACATATGATGCTTCCACAAAAGAAAACTTTAATCTGCTTGTCGTTATGTTATGGACGATAAACGATTACCCTGCACTTGGTACATTATGTGGCTGCCCATACACTGGGGATTAGGATCCTCTCATGTCCATTTTGAACATGAGAGGTAATGTTGAGAATGTTGTGAGTATGTATTTGAATTAAAATAAAATAAAAATTTTACATTGATGGCCCAATTTACTTTTTACTCTCACATAAATCTAACATGACCCATCATGTTCAAAATAAACATGAGAAGATCCTCATCCATACACTGGATTCAAAGGTTGTGTAGTATGTGGGAAAGATACACACTGTGTTAGACTTTCTGCCTCATCCAAGTAAAGTTATGCTGGACACAGACGATATCTACCATACAACCATCCGTTCAGAAGGCAAAAGAAGGCGTTTAATGGACAACAAGAATTTTAGCTTGCTCCAAATCCATTGAACGAGGAACAAATATACAACTAGGTACAACATATTAAAAATAAGTGGGGAAAAGGAAAACGAACAAACAATAAGACCTTGGAAAACCAAAAAGATACGAGAGGCAGAGGTGGGAAGATTCAAAAGTAGAAAAGGAAAACAACAGAAGAAGAGGGTAGTTCAAACCAAGTAAATGAAGCATATTGGAAGAAATTCAACATTTGGTATCAAAAGCTAAAGTATTGGAGGCATAATTCTGTTCCACATTGTATTGACTTCATGCATGTAGAAAAGAATGTTTGTGAGAGTCTAGTCAGAACTTTGCTAAATGTTCCTGGAAAGACAAAAGATGGAATGAATGCTCGATTGGATCTGGCAGAGTTGGGGATAAAACCAGAGTTGTTTGCTAGGCAAGAAGAAGACAAAACAACACTACCTCCAGCAGGTTACACATTAACGAATGCTGAAAAAGACATCTTTTGTGAAACGTTATCCAACATCAGGGTACCACAAGGCTATTGTTCAAATTTCTCTAGTTTGGTCAGCCTAAAGGATAGGAAGCTCATTGGCCTTAAATCGCATGACTATCACATGCTAATGCAAGAGTTTTTGCCCATTGCTATACATTCAATCATGCACCCACCCACATGATATGCTATTATCAGGTTTTGCTTTTTCTTTAAATTTATATGTAGGAAAGAAATCAGCTTGCAAGAACTAGATAAGCTACAATTGGAACTTGTTGTGACACTATGCTTACTCGAGAAGTTCTTTCCTCTGTCATTTTTTGATATTATGATACACTTGACTGTGCACCTAACTAGGGAGGTAAAATTATGTGGTCCCATATGCTTTCGGTGGATGTATCCCTTCGAAAGATGTATGAAGGTTATTAAAGGACATGTGCGAAACAGAAATAGACCAGAGGGATGCATTGCTGAGGAGACTGTCGCGGAAGAAACATAGAGTTTTTTAGCGAATATCATAAAACTATGAAAACTATTGCTATCCCGCCTGATAAACATGTAACCAATGAAAATGAGGACGGAAAGCCATTGTCGGCCCGTAAATCAAGTGAAGTTTTCGGGGAAGTCTTTCAGAAAGTACATTTCTATGTTATAGAGAATACAGATGAAATTGTACCGTATATCGAGTAAGTATTACTAACACATGTCTATTTTGTTGCTTAAAATGTTTTATCAAATATAATAATCAAAGACATTGTTTTGTTTCAGGCGACACAAGCAAGTTTTGAAAACAAAAAACCCGGGTAAACGAATAGCATTGCTGGAGAATGAGCACAATAAATCTTTTGCTAAGTGGTTACGCAAAGAGGTAATTACTTGTATGTTGTTTATAATTGTTTGTTTGTTGCTAAATAGAAGTGAGTTGAGATAAAATGTGAAGTGTCCCTCATGTATATGACATTAGATAGAGGTCCACCAGCACACCATTTCATTATACCAAACACTCCTATTCTTTAATTGTTTGTTTGTTGTTCTTGCAATTTAAAGGTAATATATACTTGTAATGAAATTAAGGTTGAGAGAGAGTTAGCGATATCCAAAGATAGTGTATCAGAAACTGTAAGGTGGATATCATATGGGCAACGCGCCACCATAGTGAAATACGAGGCATATAACATCAATGGGTATACATTTTGTACGAAAACTAATGATGGCATAGTTTATCAGAACAGTGGGGTTAGTGTGGAGGCAGTAGATCTTCACATATCCAAAGAAGTTGCAACTACAAGAAAAGCATCTTATTATGGGGTTTTACAAGAGATATGGGTACTAGATTACCGTTTCAGGCAAATTCCTCTTTTCAAATGTGATTGGGTTAATCACAAAGCTGGTAGGGTCAAACACGATCCTAATCTTGGTTATACATTGGTAGACCTGAATAGTTTAGGCCACAAGGATGATCCGTTCATATTAGCCTCACAAGCACGACAAGTGTTTTATGTGAAAGACCAGATAGATAAAAAATTGTCTATTGTCTTTAGAACACCTACCAAGAATTACAAAGATACATATGACGAAGTCGATGAGGAATTTAGTACAGTCATTCACGAGCACAATGATAACATATTGCCACGTGTAAATCGACGTGACTTGGGTAATGAATCACAAAATGACTACTATCGAACCGATTGTGAAGGTATTGTTATACGAAAATCCAAGTGAAGCATGTCATGCTCAAGTTGTCACACTCTGTTTAAGGATTTATGTTTGTCTGCAGAACCTATTTAAGCTTTTGTTTTGCTGCAAATACTCTTGTAAAGGATTTCAATTTATCTATTAATTGTTTACTTCAGGTTTGGTTGATGTGTTTGTATATATTGTATCTTGCTTAAGCTGCCAATGCAAGTGTAGTTAATATGACATAAACATTAACTACACTTGCATTAGGTTAGTTCATACTTGTATTTATACATTAGCATTCGCACAATATCTAATATGAAAACAAAACTCAGAACTCATAAACAAGGTGACACTGTCATTATTTAACACATTCAAATCACTAATACAAAGGCCTTTATACTATTGTCTTTATAATGTAATAAAAAACATCACTTACTAAAATTTCAGGGGAGCATAAACCAGTATCTTCAATCTACAATAAGCCCCCAACATCGCTTAGCACATGAAGAATAAAATTATGCCGCAAACATCATCATGTAGATCAAAACCTGTAACAAAATGTAAACTAAAACACTGTTGGGATTAAAAGTCTTCTTGATGATGTTGAAGATTAATGTTGTTCAAGTTAGAGTTACTGCTGTTCAAGTAAAGATAGTGCTGCTGATGATCTTCAAGGAAAATATACCAAGTGGTTAGTACTGCTTGTGTAAAAATATTACTACTGCAAGTACATAGTTAGTACTGCTAGTGAATATATTACTACTGTTGGGTTTAAGTTACTACTGCTGAGAGACGTTACATATAACCTTTTGCGATTAAGGGTTAAATCATTCACTTGATCCATTACATACTTACATACTCTCTCTAATCATAAACACAAACGCAAATTCATCAATCATTCATCAAAACCCAGCACCAATGCACCTCTAGACGTACGCGTGACACCATAACAGGTCGCTTATTTGTCCAATCAGTATGCTAGTGAAAGGTTTGCATCCCATCATTGGATTTTCTCAACGCAAGTACAATCAGATATGCTTTAACCGTTAATCCCACCATATATGTGTCATGTATCAAGCAATTTTGGTCTACGGCCAAAGTAAAGACAGTAAATGGCGTGGTTTAGTTACAAGCCCTAATTGATGGCAAAAAGGTGTTTGTTTCAGAAGAAATAAAAAAGTGGATCTTCATCTGGAAGATGCTGAAGGGGTTGAATGTCTGCCAAATAATGAGATTTTTGAAGAACTTGCCAGAATGAGGTATGAAAAACCTCCACCAAAGCTGACATTCTACAAGGCCTTCTTTGCTCCACAATGGAAGTTTCTAATCCACACCCTTATACAATGCCTGAGTGCCAAGAGGACTGCATGGAATGAATTTAGCAGTACCATGGCCTCTGCTGTCATCTGCCTAGCCACAGGCAAAAAATTCAATTTTTCAAAGTATATTTTTGACAGCATGGTCAGAAATGTGGACAGTTCAGCCAAGTTTCTGATGTATCCACGGTTTATACAAGTATTTTTGGACAATCAAGTGGATGATATGACCAGCCATCACACAAAGTATACATCCCCTGCTCTCACTCAGAAGGTGTTTGCAAATATGAGGAGAGTTGGTAAAGGATTTTCTGGGAATGAGACTCCTTTATTTGACACTATGCTGGTTCAACCTCAAACTCAAGTAGATGAAGATGTTGAGATGCCTGTTGATGAAGAGCAACCAGCCACCACAAGTGCTCCTTCCACATCTGAACCACAAGACCAGCCATCACCCCAAACCCATGATTTCCCCTGAAAAGAACCTACTCACTCATCCACCCCATTAATCACCCCCTCACATGGTGTTAACCCCACCTAGAAGTGCTAGAGGTAAGCCCTGCAACTAGCTAAATTGATGGCTTTGTGTACAAGTTTGCAGAGGAAGGTTGATGCTTTGGAGAAGGACAAGCTTGCTCAAGCTACTGAAATTTTAAGTTTGAAGAAGAGGGTTGAAAAGCTAGAGAAAAGGAGAAAGTCAAAACCCTTAGTTCTCAGAAGATTAAGAAAGATTGGTTCTGCAACCAGAGTGGAATCTTCAGAGGAAGCTAGTTTGGGTGCTGAGGAGAATGCATCCAAACAAGGGGGGGATATTTATAAATATGTGATGTTGATGCGAGATTTCATTGTGGATGAGACTCAGAAGGCTGGTGATGATATGATTTTTGATACAACTGCTGATCTGGTGGAGAAGATGTATGTTTTGTGAAGCCAGGCAGAAAACTATCCTGTTGTTGTGCTGCTCTGAGTTGAAGTTAGTGCTGCTGAGCCTAAACAGTTACTACTATTAGTTTCACTAGTTTACTACGATATGTGTAACTATTACTTGCCTGTGTGCAGTTAGTGCTGCGCTAAGGAATTAAACAGACAATGACATGACAAGGCTGAAGCATTGGCTAAAATTGAAGACTTATAAGCCTAAAGTGGGTTACAACTGTCCCAATTTTAACTCTATAACAACAGTTACAACTACAAAAATCAAAGGCGAAAGGGATTACTATTTCAAGAGCCTCAGTTACATCGAAAACAACCATTTCAATCCATAATCTTCAAAGGCAAAGCAATAATGATTGAATCTGAAAAGCCAGTGAAAATAAAGGATCTATCTGCACATGATGAACAAGTTGCTAAAGATCTTCATGCTAAAATCAGTTGAACAGTAATAAGAAGACAAAAGACAATAGAAGCTTCTATGGTTGCTCTTGCTGAATTATATGATGCTATTCAAGCACAGATTGATGCTGATCAGGAATTAGCTGCTAGAATGACTCTTGAAGAGCATGAAAAGTACACAGTTGAAGAGAGGGCAAGAATGCTAGCAGAATTCATTAAGAATAGGAAGAAACAGTTGGCAGTAGAAAGAGCTGAGGCTATCAGGAGCAAACCACCTATAAAGTCACAGTTAAGAAACCTAATGATGACTTATCTAAAGAATACATGTAGGTTTACTCATGGCTCCAAGCTGAATCATAGAGATTTTGAAGAGATTCGGGGTCTTTACAATAAGGAAAAGGAGCTGGTAGATACTTTTGTTGCTATTGGATCTAAAGAAGATGAAAGGAGGATTAAAGACCTGAACACTAAAGCTGAAGAGGAAGGCAGTAATAAAGATGTGGATAGTAAACAAATAAGAGAAAGAGAAAAGATTTATGCGGATGCAAGAGGAGCCTAAAAAGCAAAAGACTGATGCAGAATCTTAAAGTTGAAGAACAAATAAAAAAAATTTCTGAGTATAAGGTTCCTAATTAAGAAGAAAGCAATTGATATGAAAGTTCTTGACAAGAGGATCAAATTGGTTGACTGGAAGTCCTGAATTTTATCATACTGATAGATAGGAGAACCTCATGACTATTACAGAGTTATAAGCTGATGGAAGTTCAAGATATATCAAGACTTTCACTAAAATGGTTTCAAGGTTTGATAGGATGGACTTTCTTGAGTTACATAGTCTAGTTATGCAGAGATTTGAAACAACAACTCCTGAGGGAATTGATCTAATTCTGTGGGGTGACTTAAAGACTATGTTTGAGGTAAATGCAGTTGATGAACTCTGGAAGAATCAAGAAGATTGGATTCTTAAAAGCTGGAATTTGTATGAAAACTGTGGGTCATATTTGATGCTAGAAGAATGGTACAGAGTTTCACATGCTAGCATAAAGAAGTTATCCACATACAAAAGAAACTCTTGAGAAGATGTTAGTTTTGAGATTGACGAGCTGAATCTAAAAGTGAAGCTGCTTTTGACTTACTTAGGTTTATTCAGAAGCAGATAGATGAAATGTAAAGTAAAGATGTGTTTGGATACATCCTCCTCATGATCAAGATGTTGCATATGAAGAAACTTGATGATTGACAAGGTAAATATCAAGTTTAGGGGGATTGTTAGGATTTAAAGGCTTTCATATTAGTTTTGCAGTTTCTACTGTTGGTTGAAGATTTTGCTGCTAGTTGAAGATTTTGCTGCTGCTGAAGTTTTGAAGAGTTTACTCCAAGTAGTTAGTTGCGTTAGAGTATACTATTAATCATTTCTTGGTAATGTTAATACTGTTAGTTAAGTTAGTACTAATTTTTTTTTTTGTATAAGTTATTGTTGTTATGTAATCAGTATAGTACTCTGCTTTATTCAGATAAGGATGAGATCGAATAAGAAGAGATAATCATTGATTAGTAATAAATTTTTGTAAACCTATTAGGCTTCGTTGTGTATAAAAGGACACCCTAGGGTCTCTAGTTAGAGACGTAACAATAGATATCTCATCTTATGGTTGAATCATAGTTATTGAGCTTCAAGGTTTTTTGTAAACCCCTATCACTATTAAGATGATTGTATTAATATAATTAGAGCTTATTTGTTATTCTTATTGTTCCATACATTGTTAACTGTTTCATATTGATTCTTCTAAAGTATGAGAGTAGAATCCGCAAACTCTTTAGTATTAACAAAGTTTCTATCATTGTTTAGATTGGATTTATCCAAGGTAACATACTCTATACAAAGCTAAGGAATCCGATCACTAGGATTGGGTTCAACATCAAAATATGACTCAAACTAATAGTCCGAACTCATACATGCAGATGAATATCAATTGGACTCAAACTAGATAGACATTAAAATTCCATATCTAACCCCTCAAACTTACATAAGTTATCAGAAATGTGTGACCATATGTATCGAATTGTGACTACACTAAATATGTGGACAAAATATGACTCCTATGATATTAGATACCTAAATAAATACTCATGTGACATATAAAACATCTTGAATTTTAGTCACACCAACACTCAATGTGACTAATATCAAAGTTAATGAAAACTAAGTTCACATTCTTGCTATAATAATAGTCACATGAATAATTTCACATGTGACTATTTTGAATGTATTGATCACAATAAAAAAACCCTTAAATGTGGTCCATAAAAACATAATTAGAATACAACATTTGTGATATGGTGTGACTATTTACAGCCTATAGTCACATGATCATGCTACAATAAATGTGACTATACAACATTAGGTTTTTGGCAAGACAAACACACACTGGCGCTTAAGATAAACTTTAGACACACATTATTAACTTACAATGACCCATATGGTATCGAAATTTTGGTTACACTTAATCATGTATGTCTATGGTTTAGTGTGACCATATATGACATTTGGTCACACTGTTCAAGTGTGTGACATATATTTGTCACTTTTAAATGTATATCATGACTAATATTTCAAACTTACTTCATTGTCATACACATTCAAAATCATATGTGGCTAAATATTCGAGCAAAAATATGTAGTCACTTTTAAAATAAAGCGATGACAAACTTTAACTATATAATTTAGCCACATACACAATTACTTCATGTGACCATATTTGGATTTTGGTCACACTATTCAATTGTGTGACATATATTTGTCACATCTGTATATATATAGTGTGACTAAGGTTTCAAACTTATTTGTATCTGTCACACGTCCCAAATTATAAGTGACTAAATAATCAACAAAAAATTACCAGTTAAGTCTAGTCACATAAATATTCAAATGTGTGACAATGAAATTCTGAAATGGTCACACAAAATGAGTTCAAGTGTGGCTGTTTATTTTATCCTGGTACATTTAGTTACATAAATATCTGACTGTGTGGCCGTTCAAAAAACAGCATGTGTGACGAAATCCTAGATTTACTAGTGTAACGTAAAACTTGTATTTTACATTTTCCTTTTATTCGGGCATTTCTAATTGATATATTTTTGAAAAATAGTGTATTTGTCCTTTCAAAATATTGATCTTAATTAATTTTTGAAATGGGGAGGAATTATTTTATTTTCAAATCAAATCAAGCTAAGTATACATCGTTATATCTAATACACAAAACAACGACGAATAATCCTTATTGTATGCAAGATTATTATGTGATTTACTTTTGTTTCACTTGGTTAATAGAAATTAACAAATAATCATTACTATTTGTAATTGAGCAATTATATATCTAAACACATGTGTCATTATTCTATTTGTATGATACAAGTTTCCCGATTATGCCTAATAGAATATACACTAGATTACTTCGTAAGTTGGCAAAATGGTTTTGCAGTTAACAAATAGGCATAGATCACTATATCCCCAAGTTGTTACAATAAACATCATGTAGATCATTTAAGAGTGTAAGTAACCCATTTATGAAAGAAAATTCAATAGTTTGTCAAGTGTTTAGAAAAATAATGTCCTAGAATCAATATATTAAAACCCGTCACTAAAAAATATCTAACACATCAATCTCTCTTCCAACAAGAAGTCAAATCTTTTCACCTCTAGTGGTGTTTTGAACCATGGGTTGGTTAAACAAAATAAAAGATTATATTAATACATTGGTAATTAAGTAAAAGAAAATGTATTTTTAAACTTTGCTTGTGCTTGCATTGTTCTAACACACACACACATATACATATACTATTTTACAAAAGATGTGTGTTGTATTAAAATACTTTGAAAAATCATTCATATACTAATAAAATGTCAAAAACTATGCATACTATGCATAACAACAAATAGTTTTCGCCACCAACATGCAAATATATGACACTCTTGAAGTAAGAAATTAACTGGTCACTTCATGCAACCCTCACACTAACAACTATCTTAGGATTATGGAACACACTATGAAAATCTTTATTTGTCTTCTTTAAAGAGTGTTCGTGAGGAAAAAAGATTTTCAAAATATAACTCAACTCATGTATTCAAACTATGAATTGACGTAATTATCGAATCTAAGTGACAAGTTTTCGAGTATGGACAAGAAATCGGATTCTATTTGTCTAGCCTAAAGATTAAATCTCAATATAACATAGAGAAATTATCTTAAACCAACATACGCGAATCGCACTCGATTGATATGAAAATAATCGAAATCCCTTTCAAGACGATAAGTAATATGCTCGACATAACTCACAACGATGTGTAGATGATGTCATATTATCTACGTGTCTAATAGTTGTGTTCCAAATATTGAAAATATCATGCATAAAATACATAATGAAGTAGGATTGATGACTTGAATGTTTCATCCAAAATATTCAAGAAATTTACCTTGCAATGCAATTGGTAAAGTTGTTTATTTCCGAAAAGCCAAACATGATCAAATGCACAACATATGTAACTTTGCTCAAACAATTCAAAAGCACAACTCAAAACTCAAACTATCTTCTCATCAAAACTCTCTCTTACTTTACCAAATAAGCATAATATTTCTTCTTCACCACATGAGAACCCTTTAACCATCTAAGGTAGAATTAGGGAAAAGTGGAACCATATCCATAAACCATTATCCTTGCTTTCCTTTCAATAAGTGATCATAATAGGATTTCGAATATGAAGATGACTTATTAATTCAAACGATAATCAATACTCATCATTCAATCTAATTTACTAAAATTAGAAAATGAACATGAATCGCGAGACCTAAGCATTTATCTGGGGAGGGGATTTGAGATTACTGAAATATCAATTAAAAATGACCATAGATAGTTCATTCTATTACTACAAATGTAAAACCATCCTGGATATTACATGAAATCACAAGTCGATTGCAAGATAAATCATTTTTAGTCATCGAATTGCATTCGCACTTGCAATGAAGATGTTTCATTGAGATTCTAAAGTGTTTAAATGTTGTGTTATTAGCTATGGACAAATTATACAATGTTAAACTTAACACACTCTAAGTAGGATTGACGACTTATGAATTTCCATCTAGAAACTCATAAGTATACCAACTTGATAAGCAAGTCTTGGATGTCATTTCCAAAATCTTAAACCAAGAACCCTTATAAATTATAAAAGCTTCTCCTAATAACCTAATTTCAACACCATCTCTCAAATAGTGGGAAAATGATCCTTGCCCAAATTGGGCACCTCCACAGATCGATGGATCCTTTGTCTTACATTCATCTTTGGTTTAGGTAAATTCGCCCTATGGCATTAGATTTAAAACATCTTCCTCTTGTGAATCTCTTGCTTAAAAATTCCAACATACGTGTAACTAACCTTTAGTAAATCATCATTATCTATACAAAGAAACATTCACAAGATCTATTGAGGTAAATAACCTTAATTGGATTTCTTTCATAAAAGACATGTAAAGGTGCATTCTTTAAATACTCTCATTATAAAGCATTACACATTGTCACTCTTAAGCATACTCCTATGTTCTAGATGACTCATTATCTTTTAAACCTACAACAACTTGTTTGCTCTATCATTTAACCTTAGAATTCCACACATTTTAATTAGGATTATGGAACCAGACTTAAAGCATGTTAGTTGAGTCATGTTAGGCCCTCTATGATAAGATAATACAAATTTTATCTTTACAACACTTCATTAGGAAAATATAGGAATTCTATTTTTTCTAACATAAGAATGACTACTAGAGAATCTATTGCACTAGAAATTCAATTTGACCTAACGGTTGAATTTCTTCTAAGAGTGAAGTTGGGTTCGTGGTATAACCCGTAAAATGGTCGTGTTTAGCCTGAATTGAGCACCACTAGTGATAGTCTCATATTCATTCTCTAATTTGATTAAATGGCTCTTCCTAAATATTCCTAATGATAGTCTACATCGATGGACTTTGTATCTCATTAGGAAGTGCAAACTAAGCAAGAAGAAATTAAGGTTTCTCCATAGTTCAATTCAGGACTGACCTTGCATTTCACATATGTGCTTGAAGGTTCAATATGATAACGTCTACCACGTATACAATTATATGCTTTCATGTTTATCTTAATGCTCAACGTTTATTTGCTTAGCTATTGAATGCATGTTTGTTGTAAAAGCGTTTGTCTTTTTCTAGCAATTTAGATAAATATCTCTTAGTTAATCTAAAAACACATGCTCCTAAGTGCTAAATGCTAACATGTTTTACATGACGATTACATTTAAAATTATCATGTTTTGTATGCGTCATTTTACATGACTTACGTGTTAATTGTACACATGCACTATATTAGCTTAATATACTACAATTAACATTCAAATGCCATAGAGTCTTACACATTAATCTCGTTGATTATTGTGTCGATGCATGCCTAGATAAATCTATATGCCTACATCTATATGTCTTATGCATCTAGGTATATATTTTCTCACACTAGAATATTTTTCTTCGCATCCGTGTCACAAATCTAAAAAGTCAAAAGAGTCGTAAAATGGTCTTATATCTCATAGAGTCTTCACCCACACATTCTCTTAATCATCATCTCTCCTTTTTCTAAATAATCCACTCTTTCATCAAAGAAAAGTTAGATACATATCTAACACTCCTCCAAGTAGGTTTGACAACTTAAATATTTTGTCCGAAATATTCATGTAATTTTAACTTGCGGCGCAAACGTTAAAGGTCATATCCGAAAATTCATATTCAATCCTTTTAACAACATATGTGAAAATGCTCTCCTAAAGCTAAAATCTTACATCAACCTTCGTATGACAAATGTCTTATGAGTTTCTACATAAGTGATTTGTAGCCTCCTTAATATACACACCTTAAGACTAAGTACTTTTACTTCTGTTAGTCCTTT
>BQNB010175068.1:922-13198 GCA_026074375.1 Tanacetum coccineum
ATGATCCATTAATAATATCCACACATCGTCTTCATCCTCACTTTATTCTTCTCTTTCACTAACGTCTGCAAGACCAATTCATATATTGAACCAACCCACTGTATCAACCCACTGAACCCAACACATTGAACCCAAGCAGCTTCTTTGTAGTATATTGGATATCACAATACAAGCTTAGGAATGATGGTTGGCCGATTCTAAAGAGAGAAAGTGGGAAGTTCTAGAGAGAGAAAATCACTTAGTGTATGTATATGATAAAATGAACATCCAACCCCTCTCAATGGCTGAGAGGGGGTTTAAATACAAGAGTTTATGTGCCCTAAGTAGGCTATGGAGTGGGCTAACATATGGGTAAAGACCCGGCCCAATGCCATAAGTCATACGGTAACTAAACGATAAATATTAAGACTATGAGCTAACCTATGCTAGACATAACACGTGATGACCGAGTCTTTTTCATGATCCTAACAAACAGTTTTGAAAATTTTGCCCGTCGGTTTCCACCTAAGACAAGATCTAGGAGTCATTGTTTTTGTCATGCACAACGAAAGTCTTTTTGATTGAAAACCTATGTCCTTTTGGGATCTGTCTTTCTGATTTCCTTGCAACACTTGTTTTCTCTACGGGCTTATTGGATGGAACCTTAGCATGAGAGTTGACCTCATTCAGGAATTTTGTTACACAATGACCATGATTTGCATTAAAGACACATTTCTGACATGTCAAGCAAACAAAATGTTTGGAGTCAGAAAAATTTCTAGAATTCCTAGAGTGTTCTGCTATGGGCATAATCTTTGTCGTTATGCAACTACTCTTAGATGCAGGCTAATTCCTAGAATTTTAGTTATTGATCCTAGTTTTTGGTTTGCTACCATTAATTGTGCTTTGTGATCTAGCAGAAGGCATCACACTAGGTCTTGAATTCCTACCGCTATCTTGTGTCTGTTTCTTAGCTTCCTTTAGGTAGTGATTATGAACCATGTCATTTGAGCTATACCTAGATGAGCCAGGTGCAATCATGTGATATGGTTTTGCACAAGCAGATTCTTTCCCCTTAGGCAAATAATGTGTAGTGACTGGTTTTGGCAAATCGTTGTTCACATCAACTTGGGAGGCAAACTATGGTTTTAAAATTCTAGGTCACTTAAACTTAAACGCAGTCAGTTGTATAACAACTGATTGGTTTCTATGTGGTTGTAAAACCAGTTTCCCTAAGATTGATTATTTTGCAAACTTAGTATTCACACTATTTCCTATTTATTTTCTTAACTCATTTTTAATGCTGCAATTGCAAATCCTTTTTCCTCAAGTTGAGCTTTGAACTCAGCATTTTGAGCAATCAAAGAAGTTATGTGTTCTATAGTCTGAGCACTCGTTGTCTTGTAGAATCAGACAGTTCTTTGTAATGCCTTTTCAAAGTCTCATTTTCCTCAAGTAATTTAGCCATTTTATATTCCAATGCGATGTTTATTGTTTCAATTACATCTATGTCATGTTTAACCTTGGCTTCTTTACTTTATACTTTTGAAAATTAACCATGTTGCCTTTCTTTTAACGCTTGATTTTGATATCTAAGTTCAAGATTAACAAAATGTGCTTCTATTCTTAAAAAATCTTTTTGAAATTAGGCAACAGTCTTTTTGAGACAAATATTTTTAGATTTGAGAGTTTAGTTGTCTGGTTATCAGTTAATTTAGCAGGCAAAGGACATGTGTCATGACATTGTTTAACATTCTGGTCAACCTCTCCTTCATTATTGAATTCAGGTTGCTCAGTATGCTGTTGTCCTGTAGCAAATACATTATGATCAGCAGTCAATTGTACCTCAGCCATTGGCTCTTCATCATATATGGGTTTGATATCTGCATCATCAACATGTGCATCATTTCCTGATATGCTGCTTGTATCTTGCTCTACTGATTTTGTCCCACTGCTTTTTGTGTCAACCAAACTAGCATCTAATGCTTTACTCGTATCAACCTTTTCCTCTGTTGTTTGCATCTGTCTTTCATTTACCCTGCTGTTATACTCTCTTTTATGAAGTGCTCTTTTGTCAATCGAATTTTTAACATATTCCATGTGTTGAATTAGTGTATCACAGAATTCTTGAATCTCGAGTTGTGTGTATTGTAGAAAGTAGTTACGTGTCATTACCACATATTTATCATCTAAATAAATCAGTGACTTGATGAACGTCTAAAACTGTGTCTCGAGTACTTTAAAAACAGCCATGGATCCAATCTCTTAAAATTCTTCTTTGTCAAGTTGCTATTCTAGTTTATCCATGTTCAAGAACATTGTGCTTGTGAAAGTCTCTAGATCTTGACCAAAAAGTATCGCAAATGCGCGTTTGAATCCACACTCGGTTCAAGTTCCTTTTAAGTCGTTGTTTGAAAGAAGCTTGATGTGTGAATGAAGTCGTCAAAAAGATACCATGCAACTTTCTTTTGCTTTGTCTTGAATTTGTTGCATTGGTTGTTCTTCCGAATTAGAACACGAAGATAAAGTATCTTTCGTTTCTAATTGACTGTGAATTGTGAAGTGAAAATGATTTGTAGAATCTTAAGTAGGTAAAGTGATTGTTTTTGTGGATTGAAATCAATTAACATTCACGGGATTTTACAAATCTATGATTTAAACTGAGAAAAGAAATGGAATTTTTTGTGGGATTTTACAAAATCAAGAAGAAACCGTGAAACAATGATTAATTGTTGTTGAAATCGTTGTTGTAGTCAAAATACTTGAACTTTTGTTAACGATTGATGAGCTTAAAAGGTTGTTTCAACAAAGAGGGTTAATAATCAAAAAAGGACTAACTTTGAAATTGACTTTAATTTCAGGGACTACATGTGTCACTTTTCAATTTTAGTTTATTAATGACAAATTTCCCACCAAAATAGTCAGCTTCCTCGTTTTTAAATTTCTTAAAATGCAACGATGGTATTTATGATGTCGCGGAATGGTACGGTTATCGTCGGTAAGAAATGAATATACCACGATGATCGAAGCAAGTTCACGATCGTAATGGTATAGATTATAAGTCCTGTAATTAACCGTCATTCGAAACCGAAAACCCGAAACATCTTTAAAAAAACGAGTATAGTTCCCCCCTGTTTAAGTGTTAATTCGCCTTCTAATGAAGTTGTTTAATCGCCTTCCACACAAGTTGTTTAATCGCCTCTCACTAACCTTTGTTAACTTGCCTTGTACATGATTGTTAACTCGCCTTTTGCTATGCTTTCTGCTAACTCGCCTCCTATTTATGTGTTTACTCGCCTCCTAAACAAGATAGTTAACTCGCCTTCCTTCCACACTGTTAACTCGCCTTGTTAAACAGATTGTTAACTCGGCTTCCACACCGATTGTTAACTCGCCTCCACAAAACACCAAAAACGTATGACGTCCTTTTCTTGTCTTGTTACCCAAAAACAGCCAACCCGTCCTTGTTTTTGTTTCCTTGTCTTAAGCCGTGGACCACAAAAATGTTAAGCAAACCAAAAAGCTTGAAAATAAGCTTTTTATACCACAATAAGCTTCAAAAAATACTACAAATAAGCTACGCATGAAAGTTTGGAAGGTATATAGCTTTGCGTATAAAAAACAAGTATAAAAAGCTAATAGCTTTAATATTAAGCTGTAGCAAATAAGCTATTAAAAAGCTCGTAAATAAGCCATTTTAAGAACATATACGCCACAAAATAAAGCATAAAGAAGCTTAGCATGCTTTTATGACCAGGAAGTTTTAAACTTTTGTAGAGAGGATGTAAAGATGAAAACAAATAGAGAGATAGTAAAGGTTTATAACAGAAAAATATGTAAACTTTTCAACTAAAGAAACAAAAGAAAGAAAGTCAGCCGAATGAAGAAAAACATATAATAAGCCGAACCAATAAGCTCAATACAACTAAACACTAAACCCACCCGTGGCGATTGATACCAATTGTAGGATCAAGCAATCACTTTCACTTCACCATCGATGAACAAGAAAAATAAGATGAGAAGAAAATGAAGAAGAGTAGAGAGAAGTATAGAGAGAGAAATAAAGAGAGAAGAAAAAGATGGTTAATTCTTACAAGTGTATAATGAAAAAATGAGAACCAACACCCTCTCCACACTTAGAGAGGGGTATTTATACATAAACCATGGGCCGGCCTTCTTACGCTTTATTGGGCCGAATGGTATTTGATCATGGGCCAAGCTCGGGATAACTTGGGCTTAAGCCCGCAACACATATAATATTAGATTAAATAAATGAGACTGATACCCGTAACTAGCCTATTATAACATTTAATATATAAAGACCGAGCTTCCATGATTAGTAGCCGAGCTTCCTTGTTCGGCTTAATATTTTGAGGCTAACAAAAACCCTGTGCAAGTTTATGAGTGAATCAGCAAAGAGACATGAAGAGAACTCCAACATGATTAAAGAAATCTAAGCTTTGACTGATGCGGCCATACGAAACCAAGGAGCTTCAATTAAAACTATGGAGATTCAAATCGAGCAATGCCTACCTAGCTCTATTGAAGCCAACCCGAGAGATCATGTCAAATCAATTTCGACCACTGCTAAAGCTGATTCAAACTCAATACACCATATTGGATCACCCCAATATGCCGTATCCACTCCACAGAACAGAAGATTCATGTTCGAGTCAGGAAAAATGAAAATCCTATTTCCAAGTTAAATGATTACTACTGTGAGGAAAAGAAGGGATCGTATGGACAAAAATTCTCAAAAGCTTACTCATATGTAGCTTCACATATCAATAAATCCATACCCTAAAAAAAGAAAGACCCAGGGAGTTTCACTTTACCTTGCTATATTAATAATGTTTGCTTTGATAATGCCCTTGTTGACTTAGGAGCTAGCGTAAGTGTTATGCCTCTCTCGACCTACCTTAACATAGGTTTAGGCGAATTAGCTCACACTAAGTTGACAGTTGAATTAGCAGATAGGACCGTGAAATATCCAAAAGGAATTGCTGAAAACGTGCTAGTAGGTATTGGTAAATTTGTTTTCCCCGTAAACTTTATAATTCTTTATATGCCCGAGGATGTCAAAGTGCCTTTGATCCTTAAAAGACCATGTTTGTCTACCGCCCACACTAAGATTGATGTATTCAAAAGGAAGATTACTTTAAGGGTTGGGGATGAGAAAATTATTTTCAAAAGTGTTAAACCTACTAGTAGGTTGATTAAGAGGGTCTACATGTTAAGCTTAAGAGAAAGAATGAAACTTAATTTAGAAGCTAGGCTAATAGGAGAGACTTTGGTGTTAAATAGATCATTTGACCCTTTATATGGAGATTACATTGAATAGAATGATCTTAATGTACCATTAGAGCTTAGGAGAGATCAAGTTGATGATTTGATGCCCACCATTGAGGAAGGTAAGGTAATTGATGAGCCCATGATTGACATAATCAAGACTAGGAATAATGAAAGTTTTAACAAGTACCCTAGTTTTTGTGACTTTGACCAGAAGATCCATATCAACTGTGCCTACAACTTAAGCTTTTCATGCATGATAGCTTTCGAGCATGTAAGTGCTAATTTTTTCCTAATTTTGTCCGTAAATATGATATCGAGGGAGTTCTATAATTCTATAATAAAGGAAAAAGTTAAACTCAAAGGAAATAATGTAGTAGGAGCTTTTATGAATGTACCTATTTTTATTAGAAAATTTTCTATTGTAACTCGTTTTGTAGTAATGAAAAATATAGATGGCTACCGAGATTAAGACATGGGAGATATTATTCATGGAGAACCGTTCTGCAAAGCTTCATATGTGGAAGCAAAAAGGTTCAATGGATTAATCACTATCCACAATGGTAGTGATCACGTGACTTACCAAATGGCGCGATCACATATAAGGTTTAAACATCTATCCAATGCCCAATGCAACAAGATCAAGCCGTTACTAAAGGTGAGTTTGCATGATAAGCTTAATGGAATCTCACATCCATACCAAAAGCTTAAGAGTTTCTACAAGGGGGTCGTGAACTTAGGAACTGAATATGTTCGAAATGCGAAGATGGAAGAATGGCTCACACGCGAGCACATAAACGCGCATGAGATGGAGTGAAGAAGTTGGAAGGAAAAAGTCTTACTTAAAGACTAGCTAAAAGAAAAGTACTTCCGGGAGACAACCCATATTGTTATTTATTTTTATCGAGTCTGTCTTCCCAGATATCAATACGGTGTATCCGCTCTGTACCATATGGCGTATTGAATGTCTGGACGTTATCAGTCCTTTATTTTTACGCACTTTAAACATTATTGTCAGTTCTGTCAATACGGCGTATTCATGTACATGATAAGGCGTATTCAACAGACTGACCTATATTTAGGTACTTTTTACAGGTTTCTTAATACGGCGTATTCCAGTTTATGGATATGGCGTATTGGTTTCCTGTACAGTTTATTTAGCTTATTTAATTAACCATAGACCCGAGATAGGATTTTGCATGTTTTTCCTATATTTTGCACAGGACCTCGCTGCAAAGAAATCAACGAAGTTGGTGAAGTATCAATCATCTAGAATCCTATGTGTGATTGTTGTCATGCTAGAATATAGACGCATTTACAACACACATCCTTGCTCATAACCAAGCAAAATATCAGGGGAGTTTCTCATTCTAATTCTTTTAATTCCTGTTTTTAATGTTTTACCTATACAATGAGGACGTTGTATAAATCAAGTGGGGGGATGGGAATTAGAATGTATACTTGTCTTTTCACATAAAATGCTTAAATTATGCTCAAATTTAAAAAAAATTCAAGCATACATTTATGAAATTACTTGTTACATAACCTGCACACAACAAACCTTATTAGATATTGTGAGGATTTAACCTTATCCGTTTCCAAATGTATACCCAAATTCCATAAAATATGAGTGTGCCGATGATGTTTTAGACTTTAGAACTTGGCTTGGTATATCTATTGGAGACCATAATAATAAGTACTATGGATTTAGATGGAGTAACTTGTTTAAATTTGTAAATTTCTAGGATTACGCCCAAAAAGCCTTTATATGTTGTTTTATTAACTAACTACATTGTTTAGTTAAAACCCCGTATAAACCCTTTATTTACTCTCATCTTAAGAGTAAGATACCCCAAGAAAAACCAATAGAGCCAATCCGTTAGGAATAACACCAACTGTTTGTTTCGTTACACCTTTACAACTTATCCTACCCTATTAGATTAAGTCTATTTATCAGTTGCTAGTTGCTTAAAGTGTAAACTATGTATTTCCCAAGTCTTGTGTCAATTTTCTATCTTTGGTACGGTTAGGATGAAATTTACACATTGCAAATGGGAATGTATAAAGTAGTCAAAACTCATGTATTTTTACTACTAACACAATTATTGGTACGTTTGAAGAATGAAGAATTATCGAAGGAATTATCCGGAGTTATTATGATCGTGAAGATGGTAAAATTAAACCGAGTTTCGTATTTAGTATATAAAAAAATTAGAAAAAGTGCAACAAAAAAGAGGAGGAAATTTTAAAGATAATTGTTTCGCAAAAGCTTAGACCGAAGGAATTATATGAAGGATCGATTATTCGTTGATACGTCTTATAAGTCAACGATGTAAAGTTTTGTATAAAGTGATATATATCGCCACTTGTCTTGTAAAAGTATGTAAAGTATGGGATGATTGGGAAGTTGACCGTTACGAGAACGCCAACTCAAGTTGTTGTTTTTGATCTATGATGAAGACGTGTGTAAATAGTTATCTTTTTCATGGTAACGGCCGAGAAAAAGCGTCTAGCAACTTGTATCTTGGATTTAGTCTATTTGTTTCATAATTTTTATTTAACAACAATTTATTTTCCTTTCCTAATCATTAACCATGGGTTTTACGCGAATGATGATGTGATCGAACATGCATGTCTATTTCGTCGTTATGGCCATGTATGCATGATTCAGCTGCCTTGTTTGTTTATTACTATTGGTGAAAGTTAGAAGATCCCTACCCTATATTATTTTTCATCCTAACCCTTTGTTAAACATGAATGAGGATATGATCGAACACATATGTCTATTCTATTGTTATGGCCATGTATGTGTGCTTCAGCTGCCCTGTTGGTGTGGTACTTTTGGTGAAAGAGTGTAGAATGATCAACCCTAAGCCTTATTATAAAAACCCATTTTACCTTTATAAACTTGTTACTCCTTAGCTCTAGTGGTGGAGATGTGTATCCTTGCCAAGCCTATGATAGAATACTCGTCACGACCGAGCAATTTAAGCGAATTAGTTACATGTTACCACATAGATTAGTTGAGTGATTTGAGTGTTTTCATCTTCCTATTTCGTAAGGTGTTTGGTTGTGTACTTGTAATAGATCAAATAAATGCTTAACGTAAAAATCCTTAGGGATACATTTTCATAAACTTCCAAAGGCTACTTGAGGACAAGTAGAATTCAAATGGGGGGATATTTGATGACATAAAACAACGGTTCTTTTATAGCATCGTTTATCCTATGAAAATAACCCATTTTATATAATTATTGCAAATAATTGTTACTTAATCATTTGTATTTGAGAAATGCAGTAATTATGGAGTACTTGGTGAAGATTAGCAAAAAGGCACGCATTATGGAGCTTAAACGAAGACATTTGAAGATTACTGTTCTGACACCCAATACGCCGTATCCATCAAGGATAAAAGCGTCTTTTTCCCCTCGCTTGCACAAAAGACCACGAAGAAACAAATCAATACAACCGTATCTAGGGAAGACGCAATACGCCGTATCAAGCATGAAATAAAATATTCCTCTGTGAAGATTATCTATACATGTTCCCTACTCCATAAACCCTAATAAGCCGATAACGAAGCCATTCGATACGACCGTATTGACTTTTCTTTTTTCCAGACCTTATAAATAGAAAACTCAAAAACGAGTTTTAAGTGTGCTAAATCATATTTTCGATACTTAAACCATAAAAGTCGATTTTTAGAGGAGAAGAAGAGCAAAGAGGTCTTGAAACGTAATTAATTCCATAGGAAACAACTTGTAATCTCCTATACTCTTGTAATCGTTCAGTTTTTGGTATCATTCGTTAACTCGGTTAGTTTACCTTGGCTAATGTTGGTAATATCTCTTTGTATTGATTATGAACTGTTTTGAAGGATAATACCTTTGGGTATTAGCCATTATTATGAAGATCTGAATGTTTGGTTTGTTTATCTTAATTGCTTAATTTATCATTGATTGCTTGTTTATGTTTATCAGTTTATACTTGTTTACGTGCTTTTGTATGTGACCTATCATTCAACTGGATCTAGTGATATGGACCAAGTAATCTAGATGTCGGGATGGCTCTCCATATAGTGATTTATACATCTAGACCAATAGGATCACAAATAACGACCTATATTTGCCCTTAGATTATGAGCTTAGTTGGACCGGCAGGTTACCCCAGGGATCAACGAGTACGTTCTCAATTAATTGGTAAAGACTTGGTTAGTGGACTATTAGTGTATGAATTGCCATTAAGCAGTAAGTGGGTAAAGTCTCTATCAGCTAGGGTTTAACAAGATCACCATTGCTTTAATCCCTAAGATAGATTATAATCATCAAATAAGGAAACTTTATGCAGATGCATTTAATTATGACAGAATTCTTCATATCTAGGTCTTAGGAAGAAGTACCGCCTAAGTCTTAAGAATGATATGCCACATCGAGATAAGTAATCATTCCACTAAATAAACAAATCAACATTCTAATTGGATTAATAATGGTTAATACTGTTTTCTTATATTTGGCTAGACCGGTCTTTTATCTTTTGTTAATTTGCTTGCGTGTGTTTTTGTGTCTTAAGTTAATTTTAGTCACCACAAAACCCGTGCCAGTCTCTCAGGCTGAAAACCCCCCTTATCCATTAGATTTAGGATTAACATAGGTTTAGCATAGGTTTAAGATAGAATAGAATTAACTTAGTTTAGATAACCAAAATATTTATAAATTGAAAGATTGTTTCTCGCTCTTAGTGATTGACAGCATACTAACCACGAAACTACCACCAATCGGGTACACTGCCCGTTAAAGTGTTGTTTTTGGTTACGTCAGAAAAATATAAATTTAAAACTTGAAACATAAATTCCAACCACACAACGACACAATCAGTAAACTAAACGTTTTACCAAACGATACCAAAAATTAAATGATTACAAGAGTATAGGAATTACACGGTGTCTTCTATGGAATCGTGATCGATGCTTGACCTTTGGCTGCTCTTCTTCTCTTTAGAAAATTATCTTTTATGTGTATTGTATAGAGAATATGATTTTGCACACTCTGGATACGACATATGAAAGAACTAGGATATGCCGTATAAGGAATTGAGAATGCGCGTTTTCTTGTGAAGTCCAGGTGCTGATATGCCGTATCTTCTTTTCTGGATACGGCGTATTGGCCAGAAATAAGAAATCTTTAAATATTATTGCTTAAGCTCAAAAAGTGCGCCTTTTAGCATGTCTTCACAAATCACTCTATAATTAATGCAATTTACAACTTTAAGCAATTAAGTAACGATTCTTGCAACAATTATACAAAAAGTAGATAATGTATTCATGATAAATGATGGTATAAATGTAACGTTATTTGATGTCATCAATGACCTATGATTTGGAGTTGGGTGCTGTGGTTTTTGCTCTTAGACTTTGGAGGCACTATTATACGGTACAAAGTGTACTGTGTATACAGATCATGAGAGTCTCCATTATATTCTCGACCAAAAGGAACTCAACATGAGGCAGAGACGATGGATTAAACTTCTCAGTGATTACGACTGCGAGATTCGTTATCACCTAGGAAAGGAAATTTTTATAGAATATGCCCTGGGTCGAAAGGAAAGGATTAAGCCGTTATGAGTTCAAGTCCTAGTCATGACAGTTCACAACAATGTTTCAGCTCAGATTTTGAATGCTCAAATCGAGGCGATAAAAGAGGAAAATATTAAAGAAGAAAATCTGCAAGGAACTGACAAGTGATTTGAGACTCGTCCTAATGGAACTAAGTGCTTTAAGAACTGAACTTGGTAGCCACTTTTCAGAAAGTTATGAGACTTGGTTATGCACGAGTCGCATAAGTCTAAATACTCCATTCATCTCGGGTCATATAAAATGTATTATGATCTGAAGCAGATATATTGGTGGCCAAATATGAAAGCTAAAATAGCCGCCTATGTTGGCAAGTGTTTGACGTGCGCTAAAGTCAAGGCCGAATGTCAAAAACCTTCAGGGCTACTACAACAACCCGAGATTCCCGTATGGAAATAAGAATGGATCACGATGGACTTCGTCAACAAATTTCCTAAGACATTGAGCGGGTACGACACCATCTGGGTTATCGTCGATCGTCTTACCAAATCCGCTCACTTTCTACCAATGAAGGAAGCAGATGGTATGGAGAGGTTGACCCGACTTTACTTAAAAGAAATTGTTTCTAGGCATGGAGTGCAAATATTGATTATCTCCAACAGAGATTGTCACAGCCCCAAATAGGTTCCCGTCAGAGTAAGCGTCTGGGGGCGTGACTTTAATGAATATATCAAGTACAAAAAATAAAGAACGACCTCTAAGGGTACGTTTTGAAAATAAACACCGTTGCACTAAATTAAAATACTAATAAGTTTCACATCGATCAATTAAAATGATTTAAGAGTTAAAATGCGGAAGCTTAAATGAGATTCAACAACGGTATTTAAAACATAGATAAAATTCTTGAAGACCGGTCCAGGCAAATAGACTTCACATAAATCAAGCAACGACATCCAAGCTAAGCACCTGAGAAAAAATGCTTAAAACATCAACATAAAGTTGGTGAATCCATAGGTTTAGTTCAAATATTATCAGTGTGGACCACAAGATTTCAAAACGTATGAGACAGTTATAGGAGATACAACTTCACATAAAGAGGCATTTACATTGCACTAAGCTCGTGACACCGAGGCTAATAGTGGAATATAGCATGTACACTGTATAACAACCCATAATTTTCATCAATGTAATTATCCATCTATTAAATTAGATGCAATTGTCATCAATGTAATATCTACTTATTAAATTAAGTACAACCATTTTTACGGGAATATTTTTGCTTTATTCCACCTATTATGCAACGTAACTTGCATAACCTAAGTAAACGAGCTAACACAACCTACCTATGCCAATTTCATCAACGTTTATAGCCAGTAAACGTTATAATATGTCAAGCAATATGTTTTAAACTCTATTTTATCATACGTTATCTATTTAAC
>BQNB010175069.1:0-11884 GCA_026074375.1 Tanacetum coccineum
CACAGTTCTTGTATTTTCATGAAAAAAGGTTATAAATGGAGTTAAAAAGTTGTGTACAAAACGCTTAGCTATACTATATTTTGTCGGGAGTTTGCTTTTGTTTCATTGAATTCTGTTATTTTAAATTTACCATAGGGCATCTAAATTATATGACAAATTGAAACACAATTTCATATCGAGCTACTAAAATTTTCATGAGAATGTGCGTAAAATTGGATCTTTTTTAGAGATACTAAGGTGGTGTTTGATTTTTACTTAATTGACTTAATATGGAAAAACTTAACTTATTAAGTCATGTTAAAATATGTTTGTTTTTCACTTAATCAAAAAAATAGCTTAAAATAATAAGTGACAAAACTGAAAATCTCCACATTAACTTGTCCGTTAATTAAACACCACTTAATAAAAAATTAACCAAACAGGCCCTAATTGACAAAAACCTCTAGCCGGTCTTTTATTTTGTCAAGTTCATTTAATGTATTATATCTGCTTCATTTTTGTATCAATCAACTTTTTTTTGTCTGGTTTATCATGCTTATAGAGAAAATTATCCAACTTGAAAAACCCTATTAATCTGTGCTAAAAAATTGGTCACGCAGCGTGGCTGCACTTTACAACAATAAAAAAGAAGAATACAGTTTGTCAAATTAGTTGTTTCCACTTACCTGATCTTCATTTAGTCACATTCTGTTGGCATACTATCATTCGGCTTATATATATTTTTTAATATCATCGTTTGTTTTGCAGCTTTTGTCAAATTAGTAACGAGATGGCAGAGACAGAAAGTGGTAGGAGCTTTAAGAGGAGGGACCAGCTTTTAGAAATGGAACACGAGATGAGAAAATTGTGGGACGAGTCTCGTGTTTTCGAGTCTGAAGCTAAGGATCAACCCCCCAAAGTTAATGAAAAGTTTTTTGGAAGCTTTCCATTTCCATATATGAACGGGTACTTGCATTTGGGGCATGCATTCTCCCTCTCGAAGGTTGAGTTTGCCGCAGCTTACCACCGTTTGAGAGGGGCAAATGTTCTTCTACCTTTTGGTTTTCACTGCACCGGTATGCCTATTAAAGCATCAGCAGACAAGCTTCGAAGGGAGATGGAAAAATTTGGCAATCCACCTTGTTTTCCGTCAGAGGAGACAGAGATCACGATCAGTGACACCAACACTACACCTAATGAAACAAGCAACCCGGAAAAGTTTAAAGGCAAAAAGTCGAAGGCTGCTGCAAAAACTGGTAGGGAAACCTACCAGTGGGAGATAATGAGGGGTTACGGTTTAACAGACGAGGAGATAGCAACTTTTCAGGATCCGGTTCAATGGTTAAGGTTTTTTCCTCCATTGGCTGTGGAAGATCTGAAAGCTTTTGGACTTGGAGCGGATTGGAGAAGATCGTTTATCACAACGGACATTAATCCGTTTTTTGATAAATTTGTGCGTTGGCAGATGCGGAAACTGAAAGAATATGGAAAGATTGTTAAAGATTTACGTTACACAATCTATTCTCCTTTAGATGGGCAGCCATGTGCTGATCATGATCGTGCATCAGGTGAAGGTGTTATTCCACAAGAGTATACACTTATCAAGATGGAAGTGGTCCCACCTTTTCCTGATAAATTTGCCTTTTTAGAAGGAAAGAAAGTTTTCTTAGCTGCTGCTACTCTTAGGCCTGAGACAATGTATGGTCAAACAAATGCGTGGGTATTGCCAGATGGCAAATACGGTGCTTTTGAGATTAATGAATCTGAGGTTTTTGTTTTGACTGAACGCGCTGCTCGTAATTTGGCTTATCAACGTTTGTCACGTGTTCCTGAAAAGCCGACGTGTCTTGTGGAATTGACTGGTCAAGATCTTATAGGGTTACCCCTCCGATCTCCGCTCTCGTTTAATGAAATTATATATTGTCTTCCAATGCTTTCGGTTCTCACTGATAAGGGTACTGGGATTGTTACCAGTGTACCCAGTGATTCCCCTGATGATTTCATGGCGCTGCAGGTACTAAATTCTGTGTATTCAGTTGGTATATATTTTACTATGATATGTTGTGAGAGGCTTCATACAATGAGTCATTTTGTGTTATTGATTTGGAATAAGGATTCTTGATGCTAGAACATAGGTGTTAAATTTTGTGCCTGATGTGAATCAAGTAACTGGTATAAAAAAGTGACTAATGTGAGTAGAGTAGTATTTACGGCGTACATTTCGATGTTTACTTTACTGAACTTAAATAGCTGTTGCACAATGAATTTTTTAAATTAAGCGAAAGTGGAAACATGTCTACTGGTACCCCATAACAGTAATTAGATTTGATAATTGAAGCAAGAAAACCATGATTTCTGGGGTGACAATCTGCTCTGTACATCCTCCAACTTGGTACAACAATAATTTGATCTGGATTTTGTTTAATTCTTGTACCACCAAACTGTTATTGCAGGATTTGAAAGCAAAAGCTCCATTCAGGGCTAAGTTTGGCGTGCGAGATGACTGGGTATTACCCTTTGAGGTCATCCCGATCATCAACCACCCAGAATTTGGCGATAAATCAGCAGAAAAAATATGCACTGACATGAAGATTAAGAGCCAAAATGAGAGAGAGAAGCTTGACGCAGCTAAAAAGGTTATATACAAAGGCGGTTTCTATGAAGGAACAATGATCGCTGGTGAACATGCCGGGGCCCGTGTTCAAGATGCTAAAAGCTTGATCAGAGCCAAACTTTTGGAACTTAACCTAGCTGTTGTATACAGTGAACCCGAAAAGAAAGTCATGTCAAGATCAGGTGATGAGTGCGTTGTTGCTCTAACCGATCAATGGTATCTCATTTATGGTGAATCTAGTTGGAGAAAATCTGCTGAAGAATGCTTAGAAAAAATGAATTTATATTCTGATGAGACCCGGCACGGGTTCGAGCATACACTGAGCTGGCTTAACCAGTGGGCATGCTCCAGAAGTTTTGGCCTTGGGACCCGTATTCCATGGGATGAGGAATTTTTAGTGGAATCGTTATCTGATTCTACCATTTACATGGCGTATTATACAGTCTGTCATCTGTTGCAGAAAGGCGAGTTATTTGGTGCGGATACTTCTTCGGTGAAACCAGAACAGTTAACCGATGATGTGTGGGATTATTTGTTTCTTGAGGGACCAGAACCAAAACATTCAAATATTTCTTTGGATCTTCTAAACAAGATGAGGAAGGAGTTTGAGTATTGGTACCCGCTTGATCTTCGAGTTTCTGGTAAGGATCTTATACAAAACCATCTCACGTTTTGTATCTATAACCATACAGCTATATTTCCCGAAAAACACTGGCCTCGTGGGTTTAGATGCAATGGCCATATCATGTTGAATTCTGAGAAAATGTCAAAATCGACCGGGAACTTTAGGACATTAAAGCAAGCTATTGAGGAGTTCTCAGCTGATGCTACCAGATTCTCTCTTGCTGACGCGGGTGATGGTATGGATGATGCTAACTTTGTGTTCGAAACCGCTAATGCTGCGATTTTGCGTTTGACTAAAGAAAGGACATGGATGGAAGAAGTTCTTGCTGCTGAGTCGTCTTTAAGAGCTGGCCCGCCTTCTACTTATGCGGACCGTGTATTTGCTAATGAAATGAACTTTGCTATTAAAATGACAGAGAAGAACTACGGCGATTATATGTTCCGCGAAGCTCTTAAATCTGGATTCTATGATCTTCAGGCAGCTAGAGATGAATATAGGGTTTTTTGTGGGTCGAGTGGCATGAATCGTGATCTTTTGTGGCGGTTTATGGATATTCAAACCCGTCTTATTGCTCCTATTTGCCCACATTATTCTGAGTACGTGTGGAGGAAGCTTTTGAACAAAGAAGGGTTTGTCATCAAAGCTGGATGGCCTGAAGCTGAAAACCCAGATTTAACCCTTCAAAAGGCTAACAGATACCTGCAGGACTCTATAACCAATTTCAGGTTCACAACAACTTGCTTTACATATAACTTTTATCTCAGGGTAAATTCCATATGTATATTGCAAAACGGTCCAATTTGTTATTATATCTTTTTATGCTGACAGTTTGGAATTTAAAGGTTTTCATTGCTCCTTTTTGGTAACTATATTCTGGTAGTAAAGTTTTTTTTACTTGTCCAAACTAGACCACTTAAATTAGCAGGCTGGGTAAAAAAAAAGTGTAATTACCAAATTGGAGAATCTAAGTTGATATTTTTATGAGATATGTCCTTCATGTTCTATGTTTGTAATCTGTTACTATCGAGCAAGTTCTTAACCGGTTACTTATGTTCGTCAGTTGATTATTTGTTATTTATTTCAAATCTGATTATCACTTTCAGGAAGCTTCTTACGAAGCAGTCTTCTGGTGGTTCAAAGAAAGGCAGCAATAATAAAGTAACTACTCAGAGCAAACCGACAATCGGTCTAGTTTATGTAAACGAACAGTATGACGGGTGGAAAAAGGAGTGCCTGAACATCTTACGTGACAAATTCGACAGTGAAAACCGCATTTTTGCTCCGGACCAAGAGATACTACAAGCACTGCAGCAGAGTGCCATTGGTCAGGAAGGAAACTTTAAACAAACACAGAAGCTATGCATGCCTTTCTTAAGGTTTAAAAAGGATGAAGTCATGCAACTTGGGGTTCAAGCATTGGATCTAAAACTGCCATTTGGGGAAATCGAGGTTCTTAAAGAGAATTTAGAGCTGATTAAGAGACAAATTGGCCTTGAACATGTGGAAGTTTTGTCGGTTATTGATCCGGATGCTGCTATTAAGGCGGGTCGATACGCTTCTTTGTTAAAGCAGTCACCACCATCACCAGGGTCACCTACCTCTATTTTCTTGACCAAGGAAGGTATGTTCTATTTGTTTTATGTTTTTGGTTATATGTTATAGTTACCTTTTTTCACTTGTCATAATTAGATACGTCAAAGTGGGTGGGTCTAGTGGGCTGGGTAGCGGTTAGTGATGCAAGTATGTGACCTAACCAAAAATGACCCAGTTGTAAGTAATTGGACTAATTACACTGATTACCAAGCTTCATGTTTTCTTTCTTCATTTGCATATGTTTGAGAAAAAAGTTAATTTATCAGATAGTGAGATCACATGTATCTGTATCAATCAGATGGCAAATCATCTTTGCTCAGTTAAGGAGGCATCCCACAATTCTAAGTGTGTAGCTATAATTGTGAGAAACTTTGTGATTAGTTGATCTTAATGTATAAGTATGTGATAACGTTAGCTATTAATTTTCTAGTTTTATTTTGGTGGATCATTTTTTGTATAGGCTTGATAATATTGGACGATCTTGTTGGTATTGTTCGCTAGTGGCAATATTGACCGATCAGATTACCAGTCAAAACTTGTTTTAGTTGAAACAAGTCATTTTTGGTCTAGGTTGAAACGGGCCGGTTTGGGTTGAAACGGGCGGTTTGGGTTGAAACGGGCCGGTTTGGGTCAATCAGCAAAACTTTTTTGTCTGTCTGTTATAGACAGTAATGGTTTAGCTTTAAAAATAAAATACAATTATCTTACATTAGCACCATAAATCTTTTAGTAAAAATCTTCTAAGAGAGGATATTCGTTAAAAATAGACTGTCCTAGACGTCTCAACAATTTCTTCATTTGCGAACAAATCAACCAACGCATAATGGAGACAGAGCTTTCAACAAATTACATAAAAATAACTAAGATTAGACTCGCGAAACTTTTAAAAGGTAGTTGCATAGTTTTTCTCTTCATATTTATTTCAGAGGAACTGATATTAGAATTTAGCTTATAAGCATGTTTGTACTTAGATTTTGGCTTAAAAACTACAACAGAAGAGAATGCGAGTTGATAATTTGCTGCTGTGAACTCAGGTAACTTCCTAGACGCAGTCATTTTTTGCAATTTACTTCTGAGAGGTTCTCTTTATCTTTGTGGAACATCATAAATATCATGCAATCATTTTTCTATTCAAAATAAAGATTTGGATTGTTTTCTATTTACATTGACGTTCAATGGGCTTGTTTTCTTACAACCAAAGTTTCTTTTGGAACCTTATTACTACAACATACAATATGTCTAATAGCTTACATCTATCTTAAAAACATATTTCTATGGTTCCACTTATTGCATTAGCGGTAGAAGTGTTTAATGTCGGCTGATTTAACACAAAATATATTTATTATATAGCCCACATAGCATGACCTAAAAGAACATTTTGCCAACATCTAGCATTCTACTATATACATGGCCAATTGTATAACTGCTGTGAAAAATCAAGCATGCATTCATGTGGTCTAGCTAGCTAGGTCATAAGCTGGGTGAAAGGGAGTGATTATGTCCTTCCATCAGGAAACGGAACATTGGTTGTTGCTGTTTTGTTAGTATGATATCCAACAATGAGTATCCAACCAAATGGCAGTTCTTAGGCATTGCAGCTATGGTTGCAATATATAACCAAATTTTATTTTATTTAGCTAATTAACAGTTTAGTAAGTTTTTGGTTACTACAAGTTTACTTGTCAGTCCCATTGTATTCTCTTAGCAAAATTAGGGTATTGAGAATTTTAATAAATAGACACATGTATAGTTCAAAAGTAGTCAGGCCAAGTGCATTAAGACCCAGCGGCCTAACCGGAACGTGCAGAAATCGAGATCGGACAGTATAAAAAAGAAAGGTGGTCCAAGAGTCATCGGTCCCACACCTTTATAATAAAACTCTGGTCCTCGGATCCGGTCACAGTTCGGTCTATGCACAACCTACATAGCTTTGTTGTTGTAGAATGACAATTCAAAACAATTGCAGTTTACTGTCTAGATAAAAAAGATTTTGACTACATGCATTGATATATTAATTTTTCTAAAACAGACAGTAGCAGGCTATTGAATGATGATACAAAAATGTTTATGGTACTGTACATGATTTCAGCATCTTTACTTTTTTGCATCTTCACAAATTGCAAGAAATATTGTCTGAAGTAGTATAACCAAGTTTGATGGTAGGAAAGTTGATAAATTATTCTCTTCATACGCAGGTACCAAAGATACATTATGAAGTATGACATGCGGTTAGATGAGAGTCTAATACATCTTTCCTTTCCCATCTAGTCTTTTACACTTAGACATTAAGTACTGTTCACAAGGTTTTGAGTAGCTAGAGCCCGCAATACACGAAAGATGTCTATATGGAGTTGAACATAGATATGTTGAGTTATCATGAACGTGTAACTACATTTTGTTATGTTTTGGAAATGAACCTTTTATGCTATTATTAGCTTATCTTGTGGTCATACTTTTTGGATCTAGTTATACACACGTCTCTCGTTTTGGATCTAGTTATCATGAACGTGTAACTACATTTTGTTCATGTTTGCCCTAGTTTTTAATAGATTTTCTTACTTTCTAGTTTAGAAAAGTATCTTAACGTACGAGTAATAAGCAAGTTTTGACTGATAGTAGACCAATATGAATCTCTAAGGTATAAGAGATGAGCACGTAGTCCAGGAACCTCGCTTGGAACTAGGAACCGGACCCGATGTCACCGGTGAACCGAAATTGAGAAAAGCTTTGTAACCAAAAAAGAGAGCCGAACCCAATAAAAATTATTAGGTACAAGCGGTTCTGGTTCAGACTCTTCGTGTGGTAACTAAAGTTTAACAAAATTATATCTACAAAGAACTAGAGTTTGATTTTAAGTTTTGGACTAAAAGTGGAACGAAACTATGTCTTTTGGACCAAAAGTGTAACGAAACTATGTCTTTTGGACCGAAAATGAAACGAAACTATGTGTTTTGGACTAAAACTAAAACTTTTTTTAATTTTGGACCAAAAGTAAAAACGCACCAAGCCACGAGGACCAAAAATGTACTTAACTCATTTTTTTATCCAATCAAAAGATCCCATTCCCTCGTCTTCATTCTTTCATGGTTGGTTTTGCTCCACTTACATGGATCCCAATAATACCGTGCACTCACAGTACCCGAACTCACTCAACCAATGCGGGATGCCAAGAACATGATGTGTGCTGCTGACCCACGCCATGGGTGTTACTTGACTGCATCAGCCATCTACCGTGGAAAGATAAGCACCAAGGAAGTTGATGAGCAGATGCTAAATGTCCAAAACAAGTACTCTTCTTAGTTCGTTGAGTGGAAAATGGCATCAACCTTTATTGGAAACGACTTCCATTCAAGAAATGTTCAGGCGTGTGAGTGAGCAGTTTACTGCTATGTTTAGGAGAAAGGCCTTTTTTGCATTGGTACACTGGTGAAGGTATGGATGAGGGGTTTTTACACTCTTAAGTCATCATACTTTTTTAAAATGTTCATTTAGGTCACTATATAATTTTTTTGTCTATGCGCATCATTTTACTTTCAAAACTATCCCATTGAGTCACTGTTTTATAACTTACTTAGTTGGATTTGTTAACGTTTGTAGTGTTTTGGTAAGGCTGCTCCTTGGTTGTGCCAATCCTTCGTCATCAATCTGTTGTAACTAACCATTGTGATTCGTGTGTGCACAGTGGGTGTTTGGAATAACAGAAGAGAACAAGAAAATGTTGTAACAATCGTCTGATGTATATTGATATAGAATGGGGATGATGATAGTTTACAAACGACACTAACTAACCTTATATACAAACTGAAACGACACCATCTAAACGTTGTGTCGATTCCTAGAATGTCTGCCATATAACCGTTACCCTAATGGGCTGTTTGGGTAATAGTTTAACCCAACCCATACTTTGACCCATCACCATAGTCAATAAACCGTCTCTTTCTTGCCACTCTGTAAGTTGAGAAATACTCAGCATCCATGTACCCAAATATCCCTTTAATTTGATCTTTATATACATCAGTGGTGCATAATTGATATGTTGGAGTGGTTATGGGTAACCAAAAGTCAGAAATCTTAGCCACAAAATTAGCGTCCAGCAAAACATTTGAGTTCCTGACATTGCGATGTATGACTCTACTTTGGACACCAGTCCCGCTCCTTTCCCTTAGAGTCTCATCCGGCATTTCTTCTACTTCAGCATTTGTCTTTGCATTAACCTGTGGTCTTTCCTTTCCTGCAGTTCCGCTGCAACTCGCTGCCACATCTTCTTGTTTTTCTTGCCTTGACCTCTTTGCTTCTTCGTAGTAAACCTTCATCATGCCAATGTATTCCTTGTACACTTCTTTGACCGTCTCGTGATGTTTACTTGCCAAGCCCAAGATATTTGCAACTTGGTCCCATTCGTCATTAAAGGTTACATTCATGTAACCACCCATAGCATCAACAAACTTATACAATCCTAACAAATCAATCCTAATTACTCCTATAACGGGGGGTAATTCCCCTAGCACATCTTGTTTCAAGTATTCTATATAGAACCACTCAAGCACTTCCACGAACTTTCCCTTCAATACTTCCCAATTACCATACACCAACTTGTCTATTTTTATCAAATCTAAAAACGATATGAATCTAGCAAATGTGTTTACCTTCATAGAGTATAGGGTTCCATTCATGCTTAAGTAATGATTATCAACATAATCATGATCATCCTCCTTGCTTATTTCCAAGTCTTCCATTCCCTTTATCAAAGAGCATTCTTCATTTTGATCATCCTTTGCATCAATTGATTCGAAATATTCTTCTAGGAACTTGTTATGCCTTTCAATTATGCTTGTCGAATCTCCACAAATCATCTCATCATCTTGCTGTGCATTCACCGCGTTTTCTTCATTGTCAAACATGTACTTGACCCTGCATCTGTTGCGTCCGTGGGTCGTGATGTAGCCTTGGCTTTCCAATTGTCCCGTACTCAATACGTTCAAAGTTACTTCCGGTGTGTAATACACGTTTGGTATTACCAACGTTTTATCACCTGTTTCAATAAAAGCCTCCCCAACGCCGTATGAAAAGATAAATTTCTTTTCATCTTCTTCTATGTCTAACAACTTGAACCCATACTTCAATCGTTTGAACAATGATTTCATTGGCGACATATGATTTTTGTA
Source organism: Tanacetum coccineum (assembly GCA_026074375.1). NCBI lineage: Eukaryota > Viridiplantae > Streptophyta > Magnoliopsida > Asterales > Asteraceae > Tanacetum > Tanacetum coccineum. Next base: position 9,977 of record BQNB010175069.1, read on the forward strand.
CATATTAGAAACATACCAGATTTTGTTCCAATTTCCTTTGTCCGAGCCTTCCACCATGTAATCGGTTTTTACATGTACCGATTCAGGATACTTGGGCCTTTTATCAGCCGCTGCTCTTGATGTCTCACCCTCGTGTTTGCTTTTCTTATCAGGACACTTCCATAGAACGTGGCCTCTTTTCTTACAGATGTAACATCTGGCCCTCTTTTGTCTTCTTGTGACTGCTTTTGCGTCCTTCGTCTTTGACGCTGCGTATGCGAGTGAGGAATTAAACCTCTCAATCTCCTTCATCTTTTCGTTTAACATTGTTTTCCCTTTATGAGAAAGTTTCTTTCTCTGATTGTTGGGAACAATCTCTGCAGTTCCGTTTGCGAGTGAGTATCGCATCTCGAAGTCTTCTGGGTGCTTTCGAACGTGCCTCTCCCATGGTTTGAACCATCGGCTCTGATGCCACTGTAGAGAATTGGCTAATGCAGCCCTTGGCTTGTGCCAATCCTTCGTCATCAATCTGTTGTAACTAACCATTGTGATTCGTGTGTGCACAGTGGGTGTTTGGAATAACAGAAAAGAACAAGAAAATGTTGTAACAATCGTCTGATGTATATTGATATAGAATGGGGATGATGATTGTTTACAAACGACACTAACTAACCTTATATACAAACTGAAATGACACCATCTAAACGTTGTGTCGATTCCTAGAATGTCTGCCATATAACCGTTACCCTAATGGGCTGTTTGGGTAATAGTTTAACCCAACCCATACTAACTAATGTTTTTACAGTTTTGACCCATAAGAATAAAACATAATACATAAAAGTCTTCTAAACATTAAACGCATTAAATCGGTTCACAATCGTGAGGGTCTCTTCTCTGATCAGCATTCGGGCCTTGTTACCTCTTTTAGGCATGGTTCAGGTACTTTCTCTTTTCCTTTTCCTTCGGGAACCCTAGACATGGTTCTTCGCTCTCGTCTTTTACGCTATCCGATTGAGGCTCAGATATTTCCGGAGACTATCCTTTATCCGGCTCCACAACCATCACCTACACACATCTGCTACTTTATAGCCTCTGTTAACCTGACCAACACCGCCGTGCGCCACATCTGTCGTCCAACACCGCCACTAACACTACCGGCCAACACAACTCGAACAACTGTCTACAACATGATCACCGTTGTATAAAATGCCACTGGACCCCACTTCTCAACACCACCGTCAAAAACATTTTTAGGTTCTTCCTATTATAAAATCCATGTCAAAATTTAAAGAGGTTGTTAGTGTTTCTTCCACATAATATAGTTTGTGATTTTGTTTGATTATTAAATCTTGTATGGCATTGCTGGATATCATGACGAGTTTAAAGATTATCTTGTGTAATGTTGGTGAATAATAGTTGAAACTAATAATAAATCAAAATATGTAATTGTGTGTAAAGTCACTAAGAGTTGACAAATGAATCAAAATGATTGAACGATAACCTAGAACTAAAAGTAACAATCATACGTGGGTTTATCACAGAAATTGTGTTGAGAATAATACTCCGTATATGAAGTCATGAAGATGTGAATATGACTCAGCACTCAAGTGATGAGATGGAAATGATTTTTGAGATGAGGTGCCACGTTAGTGACTTAAATGTTTTGTAATTAATAGTTCAGTGACTCTTTTAAAATAAAACAAAAATATAATAATCTAATCAAATAAAAGAAATGTACAGTGACCTATATAAACATTTTAAGATAGTAGGAAGACTTTATGGTGCAAAAACCCCTTGGACTCCAGGACGTAGTAAAAATCTTGATGTGTGCATGTTGAAAGATACGGTATTCCATCTTAGCTTATGTTTTGTTTTTTCCTTCTATCACCCGCAACCTTTATTAGTACTGTTCTAACTGGTTTGGTTTGG
>BQNB010175070.1:0-13198 GCA_026074375.1 Tanacetum coccineum
TGTAAATCAAATGCGTGAAAATGCGTCACAATTAAGCCCGAATGCAACCTAATTGATTATAGGTCGTATAAGTACTAAGCACTTTGATTAACTCATACCATATATAATTCTATATAGCTACATCCCCATCTAATCGTTTTATTGAAATCATATTTATAAAGTAAAAACGTTTATAAATATCTCTTTAGTAAAAATGGCGTAACTTTATCATTTTAAGTCCGTTTCTTATGTCCACACTTTTGTATTAAGACGAGTTATCAAAATATTACATTTTCATATTTTAAGTCCTCTGGTGAACAACACTTTTTACTGTTCATATACTTTTATAAAATTAATCGTCGTAAACTCGCAAACGTCGTATTTTATTTGTTTTAACTCCGTTTTTAGTGATTATTTCGAGCACGTCTTCGTAATTAATAGTTCTATATAATTAATGATGTTTTCAAAATAAATATATCTGATGTGAATAGTAATTTTTATAAAATTAGTTTTATAAAAGTATTTATTGTGGTAAACGTGAAAAATCCATAACTCCTTCGTTATTAATTGAAAAATTACGATTCTTAATGTTTTAGAATCCTAAAAATATATACTATCTGAGAAAAATAATAATTTGTATATGTCAGACGTGAATTGTATTAAGTTTTTATAAAATTTCTTTTATAAAACACTTTTTATAACTAAATCTTACAAATTACGTATCTCCTTCGTTATAACTCGGTTTTTTGAGTTTCTTACCTTTTTGGAATCCTCATGACATGTAGTATTTTATAAAAACATAAAACAAACACTTTATATTTCAAATTAAAACAACAAGTTTTGATCATTTTGTTAATATGTGTTTAAAACTTGTTTTTATAACTTTTTAGTTTAGTCACTTTGTTACAAGTCCTCTACAACCATTTATATCACATGTCCTACATACTTAAAGTTCTTAGTCCATGATTTGTCCAAATATTATTTAAGAATCACAAGATCCATAAGTTTGCATACTTATTTATTCATGAACTTTTATAAATTCTCTTTTTAGGTAACTAGTTTATACAAGCTTTTATACATAAACCACACTTATATAATGTATATAATTCCATTCTCACATGTTCTTAACAACAATATAGCACATGAAAAAGTATTTCATACCATGATCATAAGTAAAAATTCTATTTTACATGTAAATAAGTTTCCTAGATGGTGATTAACTACATAGCCTATACACATAAAATCATGAATGCAAAGAGATTAAGGTTTTTAGGTAACCTTAGTATGATGTATGGTGATGAACAATATGATCTAAACCCTTGTTTAGATATTTAACCCAAGCTTCTAATACAAAAGAAACCCTAAATCCAAGTAAACCCTAATCTTAAACCTTCTTGTTTTAACACTTGTAAACCCCAAATAAAACCTTCTAAACACCTTAGGATATCTTAGATATGTTGTAGTAACACTTAGAAATGTGGTAAATAAATTTGGTATGGATTGTTTATGTTGTTTGGTGTGTGCCATGGGTTTGAGAGCGCAAAAAAGAGATATGGGAGAGTTTTTCACTTAAGCAAATGAAGAGTGTGTGTGTTCTTATCTAGCACTTATCTTATATATACATAAGACTAGTCAAAGTGGCCATAGGAAAGTCTTGAACATGAATAGGGTCTTAAGGAAAGTCTTTGGTCAAACAAACATGAAAGTCTTATGGTTTAATGAGTTGTGTATGTACAATATCAAGTTGCTAGTAAAATGTGTGCTCCTTGTCCCTTTTTGTTATTGTTGCCATGGGATATGAGAGACAAAGGGAGAACAATATGATTTTTGATATCTTGCATAATATCTAGTTATTTACTTGAAGCTTAAAGTGGTATATATTATGTGTAAAGTGTAAACTTGTAACATTTAGTTTTTAATTGGTTTTCCTTTATGTAAATTAAGCCAATATGTAACCATAGGTGAATTTTTATAAAAACTTTGGGTATTGGATATAATAATGGGTATTTGTTGAAGCGTAGAAAAGTTTTGGTGGTTCCGGAAATGCCTAAACGTATTTTATCGCGAAACGTAAACACTTTACGTAATCAATGAAAATAAAATGTGCAAAGATAATAATTATACTCCAAATAATTATCTAACACTTGTTTGACGTAAATATTTAATTATTTGATGCCCGTTTACGTTGAATGATCATTTTTAGCTTACGCGATTTAACTTAACACTTTAAAAATAAAAGCAAACGCGTACAAGACGAAAATAAATAGTGAATTTAATGACGTCGTAAATAACCCTAAAACATGGGGTGTTATAATGTGCCTCTGATGTGGGTATGAGAGACGAAGTAATTGTTGAAATTCACCAACTTGAGCGAGAGCAATGAAATGCTTTAAAGCAAAAGAGTCAAGTTAAGTGGGCTATAGAAGGAGATGAGAACTTGAGATATTTTCATGCCTCGATCAAGAATAAAGGGAGAAAAAACAATATATATGGAATGATTTGTAACGGAGATTGGTCAAATGACTCGACCATTATTAAAGAGTCTGTTTATGCTCACTTTGTAAACCGATTCAAAGAATTAGAGGGGAACATGCCTCGTCTTCGCAGCAATCGCTTCCAAAAAATACATCCTGATGAAAGAGTTCAACTTGAGTCCCTGTTTTCTATGCAAGAGTTAAAGCAAGCGGTAGACGAATGCTCGTACTCTAAGGCCCCTGGACCAGATGGGCTTAATTTCAACTTTTTAAAGAGATATTGGGATATTTTAAAACTAAATTTTTTCAAATGCATCAAGCATTTTTAAGCTTCTGGTAAACTAGCGAATGGTGTAAACCCATCATTTATCACGCTCATTCCAAAGGTTAAAGACCCTATTAGTGTGTCTGATTTCTGCCCCATTAGCCTTATAGGTTGTGTATATAAGGCTATTTCAAAAATTCTAGTGTCGAGATTGGCAAAGGTTATTGGTATTGTTATATCTCCTAACCAAACTGCCTTTTGGCGAGGCGTTAAATTCTGGATGGGGTGCTTATTGCAAATGAGATTGTTAATGTTGCATTGAAATCGAAACTAAAACTCCTACTTTTCAAAGTTGACTTTGAGAAGGCTTTCGATAGTGTAAGTTGGGATTTCTTTATTAATGTAATGAAGCAAATGGGCTTTGGTCATAGATGGTGTGAGTGGATTAAAGGTTGTTTGCAATCTGCCACAATTTCGGTTTTGGTAAACGGTTCACCTACAAAAGAGTTTCGAATGAAGAAAGGGCTTCGTTAAGGTGATCTGTTATCTCCTTTTTTGTTCATCATTGTAGCAGAGGCTTTACAAGTCTCAATACGTGATGCTTGTGACAACGATATTTATAATGGATTATCCCTTGCTAATGACGGTTCTAATATATCTTTATTACAATATGCTGACGACGCTCTTTTTTTGGCGAATGGTCTACTAAAAATGCTAAGAACTTGGTGAGGATTCTTAGCTGGTTTCAAGATGCATCAGGCCTTAAAGTAAATCTCTCAAAAAGTAGACTTTATGGTATAGGTGTCAATATAAGCGAAGTAATTAATGTTGGTAATCCTATTAATTGTTAGCATGACTCCGATCCTTTTTGTTAATTGGGTTTACCAGTTGGGAAAAATATAAGAAATAAAGAAAGTTGGCTTGTTGTGGTGGATCGAGTTAACTCTAGGTTATCTTCTTGGAAATCTTGTCTACTTTCGATAGGTGGACGCCTCACCCTGTCTAAAGAGGTTCTTGGGAGTTTACCACTTTATTATCTATCAATCTTTAAAGCTCCCACTATGATTCTTAAACAATTAGAATCTATCAGAAGGCACTTTTTTGGGGGCTTTAAAGATGAGGCAAATGGAATTTCATGGGTTAAGTGGGATAGTGTCCTTCAAAGTAGCGAGTCAGGAGGTTTGGGAATTGGTAGTCTCAGAGCTAAAAACTTGGGTCTACTTGAAAAATGGTGGTGGCGATTCTTAAATGAGAAGAATGCGGTTTGGTGCAAAGTTATTTCAATGTTTTACGGTGTAGATGGCGGTTTTAGTTCTAGAATCGGTTCAGGTCTACATAAAAGTAACTGGGAAAATGTTATTAGTTCTGGTGAGGTGATCGGTAGTCATAGAACTTCTACACAAGATTTTTAACAACTCCCAAGGCAGTTTACCCTAACCTTGTAGTGGTAATAATAGGCAAGGCTCGGGGGGTTGTTATCGTTCTCTAGGGGAATAGCGCTGTGAAGGCCGGATCGAATGTTCACTAAGGTCTAAAGGGTTACGGAAGATTATTTTTGTATTTTTATATTTAATGAAAGCAAGTAAATTCTGGTTTTAGAGAGGTTTTGGTTTTAAGCTAATTAATTACTAATAAACTAAATAAAAATTATACAATGAAGCGTATTAACCTGGGATGCACTACTCCTTGCTAGCTATTCAATTATACCTATTGCTTTGTCACACTTGAGATGTAATGTGTAAGTATTTCCTAATTCATGAACGGATTACACAAACCCGCCGTCTATGTAATATTCTGTTAGGGCAATGCACAAGTAAGGTAGTATGAAAACTATTACAAGGCCCCTAAGAGTACATTACATGCAATTAAAATATCTTAAAGGGATCACCCATAAAAGGGTAAGGTAGAATGAATCTGTTACCCATGGTATCCATTCTACACACTCATCGATTCCCTAAGAATGTCAATACTGATAACATACCAAAAGCTGGTTTTCCATGAGCTTAACGCGCCAAATTCAGCAACAAGAAGCACAAGAAACCGAAGAATTATAAACTATAATCAATTATACTCATTGAATCTGTCACAAACAACAATATATAATCAATCAATGGCAATTTTCATGCATACCCAAATAAATACTAGATGCGACATTAGCCCAGCCATACACAAACACTATAAATTATAATCAACAAAAGGAATTAAAGACATGATTTAAGATATAAGTGATAATCAAACCATTACAAGATGTTTATGGATTGAATTAGACTCTCTAAGTTGCTGAAAAAACACCTACCCAAACCCTTTAGTCGGCCCTAAGGTTTGGGGCTTAATAAAACGAAGTTATGAGGTTGTAATTATAGGCAAACCCTAAACCGACCTTCCTGACACCGTCGCCAAAATTCGCGATGCCTTCGCAGCATCATTTTTCACATAATTGTAGATTATCTCGTTGCGACCGCGTGGGCTATTGAATCGTCGAAATCCGAGTTCATATGAAGGAGTTATGACCAAAACAATATGTGGTACTTCGCTCGCAAGTGAAATGATCTTCTTAATCTCGTGACACAAAATCTTCTAGGGTTTCTTTAGATCGGCCACGTCCTGACGCCGTCGCGAGATTCTTGACGCCATCATTATATAGATCACGACGACGTCATTTTATGATTGTGACGCCGTCTCCAGCCACTGTTTGCATATATGGCTGCATGAATTGGTGTAAGGTCCGTAGATCTTTTGGAACTGTTTCTCTCCACCAAATGAAGCCCCAAGTCCACGTGTATTTCCTCCAAAAGCCATATAAGTGCTAAAAACCTAAAAATAAATGATTACGCATATAATCTAGGCATATTTGCATGATTTAGGGGGTTAAATGACCCAAAAATAGTGCATAAAATGACACCTCATCAAATACCCCTACACTTGGGATTTGCTTGTCCTCAAGCAAATGGGCTTTTCTACCTAAACAATAGCAATATGAGAGTCATTTAACCTACTCTTTAAAAGCATTTTATTGCACAACCTTCTATACCTCGTAATTAAAAGCACGAAAAATATATACTAGCACCTCACATAAGTGTTTGAGATTCTCTTTTTCACTCGGGTGTATATATAACAACTATGGGGAAACGGAAAATCAATACTCATTACCTGTCATAGCATATAAATTACCATATGCTTGGTAAATGATCAAACCTCCACCGCTAGGCGCAAGTATTATTCATTACTATCAAAGAGGTCTTTTAAAGGGGTTATGGGGTGTAGGTGTAAGATAACATTAACAAAAATGGAAATGGATGGGATATATTTAGGTGGTGACTTTAGATGAATTTGGAGTGGACAGGTATAGCACACTCTAACTAATCCCACCATGGATTTGGTTTTGCTAAGCCCAAGACACCGACAAAAATCAACCAACTCGACCAAAAATCTACTCCACCAATCAATATTTCTATTTTATCTTTCTGACTCTAAATAAAAGCATAGTACATAAGCAAATGACAGCCCGTACATTTTTTTTCACTTTTATATATATATTTTTTCGATTCTTTTCTTTTATTTTTCTCATTTTTTTCGTATACTTTTGCTCTGCCATTGCTTAAACATATAATACATCATGGGGGTTATAGATCCACCCTACACTTGAACTTTTGCATCCTCGATATTTACAAATCTAACTAATGACCAGGGGGGGAAAAAAGGTGAAAAAAAAAAAAAAAAAAATAAAAAAAAATAAAAAAATTTGAGATGGATCAACATAGCATGGAGCTTATTGAGCTCTATAGGGGTAATAAATTACTTCTTCTCAATTTCTTCATAAGATGAATACTACCATGAATCCCAATCGTCCCAAAACTGTATTTACAAGGATAAGGACTTAACAACCATGTACTCAAATAATTAACTTGGGTTAAAGCAATAATGTACTAAAGATGCGTACATACAAGGTAGGCTAAGGCGATTTGGGTGTAACGATTGGTTTAAGGGTGAACAATGCTCATCATTAATAGTCCGCATTAACTAGAAAATTATGAGCACAGTGAAAAAGGATCGGCTCAGAGGGTTGTACTAGAGGGTATCAATGCACTAAAAAATGAGTGCATGCAAGGGAGTAAGGATAGTAATGATGAACGGTGAGACCATCATAACAAATATAGGTTTTAAAACCTGGTTGAATCCAAGTGTCTCATATCTAGAAACATCTACTACTCACTATCGTCTCGAGAATGCATCACAATACAAGCTTAGATATTTAATAATACACTGGTACACTCATATAATTTAATATTGATCTCAATGCTCTAGAAAAGGCGACAAAGACCACACATACACATCCGTAATGACGGAATAGACACATATGACTGCTCACTCCTTAACTCGAGAAAGCTAAAGGTATAAACTATCTTGGGTATCAATAATGGATACCCGAATTCCTAAAGATCTAAAGGCGAACCTCACATTTTTTAGGTGGAATTCTGAGGGTTTTTGTGCTAGTCATATACATTCCTATCCATGAGACGCTAATAATACTCGGTTTTCGTCGGTATGTGTCATAAAAAAAATTTAAATTTTGGTTAAAAATTACCAATTATAATCTATGTTTTCGCTAGATTACCCCATTAATTTTAAAGGACAAAGCAAATGGAAAATAAAAGAATTGTTTCTAAGGCTTATTTCCTCCCTACACTTAAGTTGAACATTGTCCCCAATGTTTTATAAAAGTACCCGTAAAAACGAATAAAGGGAAAATAAAACAAGGAAAAGAAACTAGTACTCCCATGGTTTGCTCAATAATAGAGAAGAAACATGCGATAACTGGTTAAATCGTCCTCCAAGAATCATCTAATGAAAACATCCTAAGATCTTCCAAGCTTCTTCTTGTCAAATATAACCTGTAATCAAAGACAAAGACAACTACACCAAGCGTAAAATCCACGGGTGAATGATAAATATAACCTCATTAACTATGTTTAGACTTTATGAAAGCAATAAAGATAGGATGAATGAGTTAATGTGATTGTAGTTTTCTGCAGGTTTTTAGGAAAATTACAAATTCTAGAAATTATACAAGATTAATTTCTCAAAAATTAATTAAAAATCGAATTTTCCTGTAGCAGTCCTGGCGATGCCATCAGGATTAATCCTGACGCTGTCTCCAGGGTCTGTAAGGAAGATTTTTTTTTCTTTTCTTCAAAAATCCCTGTACGTAAGTTCCCATTAGTTATTTCCTATAAAATTTACTGCAAAAACCACAACAATAGTTAACACAATCATATGATTCAAAACAAACACACAAGACACACAAGACACACCTAATATGCAAGAAAATAAAAGATTGGGTTGCCTCCTAATAAGTGCTTGTTTTTGTTCGAGTCACGAGCCTGACTCTATGCTTATTTGACGCGCAAAAGGTGGGTCTCCCCTACACTTGAGGTTAGGTGTGGGTGGTGGTAGTGATACACACCTTTTTGATGGAAGTATGCCACGTGAGGTGAAGGCGGTGTGTGAATGGTCAAGGGTTTTACTACCTTCATCTTAAAACTACCCAGACTATATGGGTTGATGGGTGGGCCGGTTCCTCTTTTGTCTCCTAGATTTACATCTAAGGGTGAAAAATTGGGTAAAAGTTGAGGCTCCGGTTCATCAACACTAGGAAATCCCTTAGAACTAAGAAAGAGGTCATGAGTATTGTATTTAAGACTAGATCCTCTAGTTTTATGTGGTCTAAAGGTTCTACCTCCATTAGGATTCCTATAGTCTTTTCTATATCTTCTGGGTGAGTCACGGGCGGTGTGTATACCTCAAATGATGGGAGGACCTATGGGGTACTTTGTGGGCTTGGATTTTTCGCCTTATCCTCCATCGTATCTAGATCACCTATGGGCTCATCATCTAACCATGCCATGCTCTTAGGCATCTTAACCATAACTATCTCACATTCTAAATCCTTGTTATATGTTCTCTTAGGTTGTGACTTAGGCAATTCTATCATGTCATCTAACTTACGGGTCATGCTATGGAGCTCTTCTAAAAAGTTTAATGCAATTGGTCACTTTTCCTAAGGGTCTCACCAATAAAAGTTGATCCTAAACATGAAGGTTGTTCATACGAATACATCCTAGGTGAAGGCTCATATGGTTCTTTAATTTTTTACTAGTGAGGAGACAATTTTGTGTGCGAGGAACTTCACTCTCACCATTCATCATTTAATATATTTTATTACCTCAAGATTCCTCTAGTCGTTTTTTAAAATCTTCCAGGCTAATTCATGTTAATATTCTATGAAGCACTCCAAATTTTCTCCGTTAACGACTCAAGTGTGATTTCATCTGCCATGGTGACGAATGACATATTTACGAACAACTACACAAAGAAGAGATAGACTAAAAGAAAGCTAATTGACAAGAAATTAAATCTCATTTGATAGGAATCTTGTGAGTAGACCTAAGCTAGATTAGAAAACTATAAACTCGCTATACCCTGGGCAAGCGGTGCCAAGAACTGATGCGGTTAAGTCTAGGACTTTTTACCGAAGTTTTACAACCCTCTTAGACATAGTACCTAACCGTTGTAGTGTAGCATAGCCAAGGCTCGGGGGTTGTTATCGTTCTCTAGGGGAATAGCACTGTGAAGGCCGGATCGAATGTTCACTAAGGTCCAAGCATTGAAGAAAGATTCTTTTTGTGTTTTTATATTTAATGAAAGCAAGTAAATTCTAGTTTTAGAGAGGTTTTGGTTTTAAGCTAATTAATTACTAATAAACTAAATAACAATTATACAATGAAACTATTCACCATGGGAGCACTACTCCTTGCTAGCTACCAATTCACCTATAAGCTTTGTCACAACTATAAGATGGTAATAAGTAAGGTATTTCTTAACGGATTACACGAACCTATCATCTATGTAATATTCCGTTAGGGCAATGTACAAGTAAGGTAGTATGAAGACTATTACAAGGCCCCTAAGAGTATATTACATGCAATTAAAATATCTTAAGAGAGATCAACCATATAAGGGGCAAGGTAGTATGAAAACTGTTACCCATGGTATCCTTTTTACACACTCATGTTTCCTTGGACATGTCAACAACAATACAGACAAAAGCTGGTTTTCTAGAGCCTAACGCGCATATTCATCAACCAAAAGCAATAAGAAAACAAGAATTATAAACTATAATCAATTATACTCAGTTGAATATGTCTACAAAAACACATATAATCAATCAATTGACAAGTTTCATGCATACCCAAATAATACAGATAAATTAGCCAAACCATACTCAAACAATAGAAATCATAATCAACAAAAGAAATTAAAGACATGAATTGAGATAGAAGTGATAATCAAACCATTACAAGATGTTTATGGATTGAATTAGACTCTTTAAGTTGCTGGAAAAACATCTACCCAAACCCTTTAGTCGGCCCTAGGGTTTGGGGCTTGATAAAAACGAAGTTATGAGGTTGTATTTATAGGAAAAACCTAAACCGACCTTCCTGACGCCATCACCAAAATTCGCGACGCCATTGCAATGTCAGTTTTCACGTAGTTGTAGATTTTCTCTCTGCGATATCGCGTGGCTTTTAAATCTGTCAAAAATCCTAGTTCATAAAGAAGGAGTTTATGACCAAAACAATATCTAGTACTTCGCTCGCAAGGGAAAATGAATCTTCTCCAATCTCGTGACACAAATCCTATACAGCTAAGGGTTTCTTTAGGTCGGCCACCGTCCTATGCCGTCCCGATATTCCTACGCCGTCACTATATAGATCACGATGGCGTAATTTCATGGGTTAAGTGGGATAGTGTCCTTCAAAGTAGCGAGTCAGGAGGTTTAGGCATTGGTAGTCTCAGAGCTAAAAACTTGGGTCTACTTTGGAAAATGGTGGTGGCGATTCTTAAATGAGAAGAATGCGTTTTGGTGCAAAGTTATTTCAATGTTTTACGGTGTAGATGGCGGTTTTAGTTCTAGAATCGGTTCAGGTCTACATAAAAGTACCTGGGAAAATGTTATTAGTTCTGGTGTGGCTATTGATACTATTGGTGTTCCTTTCCGTCTTTCTTTTTTAAGGGATGTGAAAAGTGGAGGCGAAACTTCATTTTGGAATGATATTTGGACCCATTCTGGTCAAACGTTAAGTTCTTATTTTCGCGCCTTTATGCTCTCGAGTCTAATAAACATTGTCGAGTAAATGAGAGATGGACTGTGTTAAATGGTGTTTGGGGTGGCAATTGGGAGTGGTGTTCGAGCCCACGTGGTAGGACTTTAGATGAAGTTAGCTATCTCGCCTCATTGGGAATCTTGTTCTTTCTTCGGAGCAACAAGATGGTTAGAGATGGAAACTTAACTCGAATGGTAAATTCACGGTTAATAACCTTTCTAAGCTTATTGATATTTCTATTCTAGGCTCCAATGTCATGTCATATAAGGTAGATTGGAACCGGTTTGTCCCAAAAAAGTGAATATTTGCATTTGGAGAGCGGTGAATGATAGGCTTCCTACCCGTGCCAATCTACTTCTCCGGGGCTTAACCATCTCATCTTCTCTTTGTCCTTTGTGTGGCCTTAAGGAGGAATCTTTGCATCACATCATATTATCTTGTTTGGTTGTCTCACAGCTATGGAGTAAATTCTGGAAATGGTGGCGTATTAATCATCCCCATAATATGTCTTCGATATCAGACGTGTTGGATTTTTCTCCTCCAATCTCTAAAGATCATTGTAAAATCTACCAAGCTTCGCTATACGTCTTTATTAGGGAGATTTGGTCATGGCGTAATAGATTTGTTCACGCGGATTTGGTGTCTCTAAGCTCAATCCGTAATGAAGACATCTTTACTCAAGCCCAACTTCTTTCATTGCTTTGGATTTCCAGCAGAGGAATTAAGAGTTCAATAGATTGGATCACTTGGAAGTCTAATCCGTTTTCTATCTTACTACGAGTGATGTAGCTCGTTAGTTTTTCTTTTTGGGGGTTGTTTGGGTTTTGTGTGGTATAGCTTGTATTCTTTCTTTTCGCAGATTTTCTTCTTGTTGATATGCTATTTTTTGTAGTTCTCTTCCTCTTTTGTGAGGTTTGTTATAAAAGCGTGGCCGTTAAAAAAATAAAGACATATGTTTGGATGTTTAAGAATTAGAATTTAAAAGTGACTTAAGAATAAAAAGTGACCTACAGCTCATTTCTCTAAGAAATCAAATGAAGTGAATCTTTATTTGAAGTCTGCATCATTTATCTTCCCTTTTCGTAATACACACAAACTCACCCACACATGCATTCATTTCAAAGCCCCCACGAGTTGTCTATCTTTTCCGAAAAACGACGTAAGTTTTATTTGGTGAAATCACGAGTTTCTTTACTTATCGAGTAGGATGACATGTTTTCTTTTTTTCTTTCTCCTTCACCTTACAAGTATTTTACTAACATGTGTCTCATCGTTTACCTATATCTGCACAAAAGAGAGAGAAAAAACTCCTCGCCTGACAAACTCACCACCCAAACCAAACAAGAAGGCATGAACTTTATAAACATGCGTAAGCCAACCATGCATTTAATCACATATACACCCAAGAATCTGCGAGAGAACCGAAATAAGCAAAAATAAAAAAATAGACATACCGTTACTTGTTTGTCATTATCTGAGTCATCTCCATCATGAAAAATAGATCACGCCGTTAACACAACTACTCTATAAATTCAAGCTAAAGAAATTCAAGTTACATGCATGTTAATTAAATTTTATGATGAAAAGAAAAATTTAACATAAGCGAGAAAAAGAAAGACGGTGTTATCTTGTTTGGAAAATTGCTTTGCCGGAAAAAAGGCAAGTGGTAATCAATGTACAGGTTAAGTGAAACGGAGTGGGTGAAATGAAATAGTTTGAGTGAAAAGTTATAGAAACTTGTGTAAGTAATGTAGCAAAAGAAGTACATCATTTTTACAAAAGTCTAAACAATAGCTAAAAGTTTGATGCCTACATGTCATTTTTTTTGAAGCTTTACATGTCATTTTTTAAAGCCTGCACGGTGATTTGAAGCTTCTCTTTTATAATATAGGTAGATAGATAGATAAGAAAAATACGTTTTTCATTAAATAATAGTTTTTATTTTATAGTTATATGCATGCTTTTTCCTTTAATACAAAAACCATGAGAAACCCATACAAGCAAAACCCAAGTAAACAAAGGCCCACATAAATTTCTCCATAGCCCACCCTATAAAATCATCTCAAACCCATTTTAGGGTTTCCTCTATTTCATCACAAGCAGCCAGCCAGCCATCCATCCATCCATCCTCACATCTCATCTCTTCACACTGCACAGCAACAATGGCCGTCGGGTAACACACGCATTTTCACTTTCACACAAAAACATAAACATATTAACTCATTTTAACTAACTTTTTTTTATATATAATACAGGAAGAACAAGAGAATTTCCAAGGGAAAGAAGGGAGGCAAGAAGAAAGCGTAAGTAGTAGT
>BQNB010175071.1:0-13198 GCA_026074375.1 Tanacetum coccineum
AGGACCTGCTTTGACTTGGTGGAATGCTAAGGTTGCAACCATGGGTTTAGAGATTGTGAACCAAATGTATTGGACTGAGATGAAACAGTTGATGACTGCAGAGTTTTGTCTGATAGAAGAAGTTCAAAGATTGAAGCACGAACTATGGAACTTAAAGGTCAAGGAGTATAACATTGTGGCTTATACTTAGAGGTTCAATGAATTAGCATTGATGTGTCCGAGAATGGTTAAACCAAAAAGAGTGAAAGTTAATGATTACATCCGGGGATTAATCGATAACATCAAAGGTGAAGTTACTTCTTCTAAGCCAGCTAACCTGAACGAAGCTGTGCGTATGGCATATAAGTTGATGGAACAGAAATCGCAAGCTAGAAATGAAAGATTCCTGGAAGGAAAGAAGCGAAAGTGGGAGAGCTTTCAAAGTGGAAATAGTAGTGGTAAGGGAAATCATAGGGATAACTCACGGCAAATTTTGCAGAATAACTAAAAGTAAGGGAATGCGCAAGCCATGGTTACCGCTCCTACTAATGGAAAGGTGTCTTATGGATCACTTCCTTTGTGTGAATGATGTTTTACTCGTCATGTTGGCCAGTGTACTATCAAGTGTCACAAGTGTGGAAAGGGTGGGCACAAGGCAAGATACTGTAAAGAGAAGAATGTTGCCACGAGTGCGAATGTTCTGCCCATTCCAACTTGTTATAACTGTGGTAAACAAAGTCATACTAGGAATCGATGTCCAAGGAAGGTTAAGCAAGAGGAAGTTAGAGAAGTTTATGGTCGAGCTTATGCTATTAAGGATGCTGAGCCGAAGGGTCTGAACGTGGTTACTGGTACGTTTATGCTCAATAACTGCTCAGGTTTTGATATGAGTTTTGTGAACACTAGATTTAGTTCATTGCTTGATATTAAACAAATTAAAATAGAGGATAGTTATGAAGTAGAGTTAGCTGACGGAAGGGTAGTTAGTACGAACACTGTTTTGAATGGTTGCACTTTGAGTTTAGTGAACCATATTTTTGAAATTGATCTTATGCTGATTGAGCTTGGTACGTTTGATGTCATCATCGGTATGGATCGGCTTGTCAAGCATGATGCCGTTATCGTCTATTGCAAGAAAGTTGGTCGTATACCGTATGGGAATAAGACGTTGATAGTTGAAGGTGACAAAGGTGGATCTCGACTGAAGGTTATTTCGTGTATCACGGCTCGTAAGTATGTCGAGCGAGGTTGTCATTTGTTTTTGGCACACGTTACCAATAAGAAATCGAAGGAGAAACGAATGGAATACGTGCCTGTAATTTATGACTTTCTTGAGGTGTTTCCTGAGGAGCTACCAGGACTACCACCACCGAGGCAAGTAGACTTTCGAATTGATCTAGTACCGGGGGCCGTAGCTGTTGCGCGTACACCGTATAGATTGGCACCGTCTGAGATGAAAGAGTTGTCGATACAATTGCAAGAGCTGTCGGAGAAAGGATTTATTCTTCCGAGTTCATCACCGTGGGGAACACCGGTGTTGTTTGTGAAAAAGAAAGATGGATCTTTTAGGATGTGTATAGATTATCGCGAGTTGAACAAGTTGACTGTCAAGAATCGTAATCCTTTCTGAGAATTGATAAGTTTATTGCTCAGTTTACAGTCTAGCCATGTCTTCTAAGACCCGCTCGACGATCAGGATATCACCAGTTACGCATTAAAGAGGAAGACATTCTGATACTGCATTTAAACTTGTATGGTCGCATTGAGTTATCCAAGTGATGTCGTTTGGATTTGACTAATTGCGCCTGCTGTGATTATGACTTGATGAATCAAGTATGCAAGCCATAACTTGATAAGTCCTTCATATGTTCATAAAAGATGATTATTTTGTTTATTCCAAGACAAGAAGAGCATGGGAAAGCATATGAAGAATTATTTTGGAGCTGCTGAAGAAAGAGAAGTTGAACGCCAAGTTTTCAAAGTGTGATTTATGGCTAGATTCAGTACAATTTCTAGGTCATGTGATTGATCGTAGTGGTGTTCATGTTGATCCTGCCAAGATCGAAGCCATTAAGAGTTGGGCTGCACCAACGACATCAAACGATGGTGAGCCATTTCCCTTGGATAGGTCTGGGGTATTATCGGAGGTTTATTGAAGGATTTTCTTTGATTTCTAATCCACTGACTAAGTTGACTCAAAAAATTAGAAATACGAGTGCGGAAAGAAGAAGAAGAAGCTTTTTAAACGTTGAAGCAGAAGTTATGTAGTGCACCGATCTTAGCATTGCCCAAAGAAATAAAAGATTTCATGGTGTATTGCGACGCATCTCTTAAGGGTTATGGAGCCGTGTTGATGCAAAGAGAGAAAGTGATAGCGTATGCTTCTAGACAATTAAAAGTCCATGAAGGGAATTACACTACTCACGATTTGGAGTTAGGAGCTGTTGTTTTCGCTCTTAGATTGTGGAGACATTATTTGTATGGGATGAAGTGTGTGGTTTTCACTGATCACAAGAGCCTACGATATATCCTGAAGCAAAAAGAGTTGAACTTAAGACAACGAAGGTAGATTGAGTTGTTGAGTGATTATGATTGTGAGGTACGGTATCATCCTGGAAAAGCGAATGTGGTGGCTAACGCCTTAAGTCGAAAGGGAAGGGATAAGCCATTACGTGTTCGAGCTTTAATGATAATTGTTCACAATGATTTACCTAAGCAAATTCATGAAGCTTAGAAGGAAGCAATGAAGAGAAAGAATGTAAAAGCAAAAAATTTGGGGAGATTGATTAAGCCGATATTTAAATGTCTCCCTGATGAAACATGTTGTTTGGGATACCATGTTTGTTGCCAGCCAATTCGGTTGAATTGGATAGAATTGGTTATGCATGAGTTGCATAAGTCCAAGTATTCTATCTATCCGGGATCGGATAAGATGTATCAAGATTTGAAGTTATTGTATTGGCCGAATATGAAAGCGGATATTGCCACATATGTTAGTAAGTGTTTAACTTGTGCGAAAGTTAAGGCCGAGCATCAGAAACCGTTTGGGTTGCTGCAACAACCTGAGATTCCTGTTTGGAAGTGGGAAATAATTACTATGGATTTTGTGAGCGGACTGCCGAGAACGCCAAGTGGGTATGATACGATTTGGGTTATTGTCGACCGACTGACCAAATCAGCTAATTTCCTGCCTATGAAGAAAACGGATAGTATGGAGAAACTCACGCGACTGTATTTGAAGGAAATAGTGTGTAGGCATGGTGTACCTGTTTTGATTATTTCGGATCGAGATAACCATTTTACGTCAAATTTCTGGAGATCGCTTCAGAAAGCGTTGGGGACAAATTTGGATATGAGTACCGCTTACCGCCCTCAAACAGATGGTCAGAGTGAGATGATAATACAAATGCTAGAAGATATGTTGTGTGCCTGTGTGATTGACTTTGGAAATAGTTGGGATCGCCATTTTCCATTGGTGGAGTTCTCATATAACAATAGTTATCACGCAAGTATTAAGGCTGCACCATACGAAGTTTTGTACGGAAGAAAGTGTAGATCGCATGTATGCTGGAGTGAGGTTGGGGATAGCTAACTCACCAATCCAGAGTTAATCCACGATACGACTGAGAAGATTGTCCAGATTAAGAATCATTTGTTAACTACTCGTAGTCATCAAAAGAGTTATGCGGATAAAAGACTTAAGCCATTTGAATTTGAAGTTGGTGATATGGTATTGCTCAAGGTATCGCCATGGAAGGGCGTTGTGCGTTTCGGAAAGCGCGGAAAGTTAAGTCCACGTTACATGGGCCATTTAAGATTATAGCTAGAGTGGGTCCTGTAGCTTATACATTGGAGTTGCCTGATGATTTGAAAGGAATTCATAGTACTTTTCATGTTTCGAATCTCAAAAAGTGTTTATCGGAAGGTGAAGTTGTTGTTCCGTTATAAGAAATTCAACTTGATGATAAGTTGCATATGATTGAGGAACCGGTAGATATTGTTGATAAAGAGATTAAGCGACTTAAGTAGAGTCGAATACCTATAGTTAAAGTTCGTTGGAATTCGCAAAGAGGTCCAGAATTTACTTGGGAACGTGAGGATCAGATTAAGAAGAAGTACCCTCATCTCTTTACAAGTAAGGAGAAAGCAGAGAGAATGGATGAGACGAGCTGAGTGCCGGTACGTCACTCCCTAAAGGTGGGGAGAATGTAATAACCCGAGTTTCAGGTCAACGTCTATCCTTATCTAAGATAGTTATTTTAAATTGCGTAAATAATTATAGTCGTTATGCTATATGTGGTTGATTAGAATTCCCAATTATTGGTGAATTTCATTCCGTGATTTAGTTTCTATTTGTTTTTAGCATTTAAGAAAGTCAGAAAATTTATTTTTATTGCTCCGAGAGCGTAAATATGTTAATTTTATATTTTTTGTCGTTTCCCCAAGTTTTTGTAAAAACTGTGTTTAAAGGTCGTGTTTTACGAGGTTTAACGTTTTATTAAAGGTCTTAAACTATATTTAGTGGGACGAATTTAAAAATATTTATTAACGTGATGTTACCCATGTTTAGTTGACTAAGTAACGGAAATATAACCATTTTGTATTAAACTTGCAAAGACTTATGAAAGGAGGGGTTAAAGTTTTCAAATGCTCAAAGTTTATTTCTATAAATAGGCACCACTTATACACATAAACTCTTTTACAAAAAAATTCATCCTCTCCCTTTCTCTCCTTCTTGTTGTCATCGAATTCACACACACACACCCAAACATCATCACCAAAAATTTATTACTCACATGCATTTAAATCCGATTACACCATTTTAATCCTTGTTCAATCCTCTACAAATCCCACTAAAGAAACCTCACATGCAATGAGTTTTGTGAACGTTGAATTTTTGGTCAAGTTCTTGTGATTTTGATCTAAAAGGAAGGTTTACTGGTGTTAGATTAGTGTTATTGTGAGTTGGTTTAATTTTAAAAGGGGTTTTGGTTGGTCCTTGTGGTTTGTCTATACGGTTTGGTCAAGGGGAACAAAAATAAAACTTTGTTATTGCTTTATGAGTATTTACTTGATGTTATTTGTTAATTAATTAGATGATTATTACATGTATGTGATTATAGCTAGTTGATTCAAATACAAAATGGGTTTGAAAGTATTTCAAGTATGAACATATGTTTGATGGTTTTAGTACATGTTATTAGGCTAGTTAAACATGTTGGAAGGATTAGATTTTATCAAAAATAGGTTTTGGTATGACTTTGGGTTGACTTTTATTGACCAGAAAGTTCACATAGTCATAGCGTGTCGAGAAATTTTTGAAATCTAAATTAGGCTTTTGAATATGATAAATGATGTTCTAAGGTCCGTTTTGATATAAGGTGGGCCTTGTAACTCTTAAAAACGAAGATTTTACGGCCAAGTCAAGTTTGAGTTATTTTGGGGTAAAAAATCAACTACGAAGTTTGACTTTTGAAAGTCAAACTTGTGTATACTTTTGAATATAGTTTATAACAAGTAAATGGTTCGTAATGTTAGTTAAATTAAGATGAAATGCTAAGTTTGGATTATATTATCCTTACTTTCGGCAAGCTTTCTAAAAATGGAAACTTTCAAAAAAAAGCGTTGTATATTGGTTAAATTAATCAAACCGAAATGTTTTGCGTCGCACTACTGGAGAATTCTAGTATATGATGTGTATGGACTAATAGTGCTATATATATAATAATATATATAAAATATATATAGATATAAATGAAATATATATATGTAAAAATATACTATATGTAAATATATATTCTAATGTATATATATATATATATATATATATATATAATATATATATAATAAATATATATAATAAATATATGCAAGTATGCAAAATATGAATATTCGTATACCTATAGAGTCACGTGCCGCTAATCTGAATAATATAGGTCCGGTAGACGTGAATATTGCATTGTAAAAGTAGAATTAATTGGATCATTTGCTTAAGTGAGTTCATGACTGGTGCATTAAATTCATTACAAATGTTATTTTAACCCGCGAGGGGATACAATGTTTGTTATTATAAAATCGAACACTAAGATTTATGGTAAGCTGGACTCCTATTACAGATTATTCCGCCTAAGTTACCTGTAGTGAGGTGAACGCTAATACATTTCAAGATCTATTGGTTTTGACCAAACCCTTCCGGAGTTTGAATCCTATGACCACCCTGTCAAAAAGACATTTGTTAGTCAAAATTAGTAGTAAATGAAAATAATACCATTTTTTTGGGGGCACCTTTTAAGCATATGAAATACCATATGTATTTGTTAACGATCGGTTTCATGATCTTAATGCGAGAAAGAAAAAAGTGCTATACATTGCATTTGTTGCTTTGTTTTCCCGTATCTATAATGTGACTCTGAAAGTTTTTACTTATTGATTAATTTAACCTCTAATGATTTCATCGTAACTTTGTTGTTGACGTTTTAAAACATGTTATAACCCAGGTAACCAAGGTTGAAGAAACAAGATGGCGATGAGGTGTCGTATGTGTTGTGATGGATTTTATGGAAAGACTCTTGTGTTTCCGTCTTTCAAAAATCAATATCTTATGTTTTGTTTAAAACAATGTCTTTTATTAAAACAAAAAGTTTTTCATGGTTAGGAAATAGACGGTGGTTTACGATTACTGTGGGGAACCGAACGCAATTTTTAACAACTCTGAAGTAATTTGGAACAAACACGTGTTTTGGTAAACGTCTTATTTAGTCTTTTATATATCTTGGTGACGGGATGCTATTTAATAACACCAAATTGCTATTTCCCACTGCTAAATCTGATGCCTCCTCGTGCGGTGTAACTTTTATGCAGGACCTTGCTATAAGGAAATTGACGATATGGTATACTCTGAAAAAGACGTGTGTTGAACTTGTACGAGCATTCTGAAGCCTCATCAACACACTTTTTGCTCAAGAACTCAAATTGGAGAATCATCCCGAGCAACATATCAGGGGAGTTCCTCGTTCTAATTCTATTTCCCATTTTCTTTATTGTTTTATCTATACAACGAGGACGTTGTATAATCTAAGTGGAGGATGGAGAATTAGAACGTCTACTTGTCATTTCTTTTACAAATAACATGCTAATGTGCTTAAATTATGCCAAATTTAAAATTTTTTCTAGCATAACTTTTGTAAAAATTACTAGTTACATGACCTCGCGCACTATAACCCTTAATGCCAATTTGTAAGAATTAAGCCTATTCTGTTTCTAAACGTTTACTAAAAATTCTACAAAAATATGAGTGTGCCGGTGATGTAGTGGACTTTAAAACTTGGCATGGTATATCACTCGAGACTACAATGATGAGTACTATGGATTTAGATAGAGAAACATTTTTAACTGGTAAATTTCTAGGAATACACTAAAAAGCTTAAATGTTGTTAAATTAACTAACTACACTGGTTAGTTAAATCCCGTGTAACCCTTTGCTTACTCTCACCATACGAGTAAGATCCCTTAGAAAAACCTGTTGAGCCATTCCTGTCTTTTTCACACCATATGTCTATTTCGTTACACCTTTACACCTTAGCCTACACTGTAGATTAAGCATACTTTAATCAAGTTGCTAGTTGCTTTTGTGTAAAGTTTTGAATTTTATGTGTCAAAGTGAAATTTTCTATCTCTGTTATGGTCGGGAATTTGCACAATGCAATGGAAAATTTGTAGCTCGTGTGTTTTGCTACTTTCGCGATTATGTATTATGTCCGAAGATGAAGTGTTGAAGGAAAAATTATCCAGAAAAATTATGATTGTGAAGACGGTGAAATTGTACCGAGGTTTATAAAAAAAGGAAAAATAGAAAATGCATCAAAAAAGAGAAGGAAGTTTTATAGTCGGTTCGCTAAACTTAAACCGATGAAATTCTTGGAAGGATCGATTATTCGTGGATTAAAAAGTCAACGATGTATAGTTTTGTATTAAGCGGCCGATATCACCACTTTTGTAAAAGTATGTAAGTTTGGGATGTAAGGGAAGTTGACCGTTATGGGAACGCCAACTTAGGTTGTCTTTGTCATCTTTATGATCAAGGTGTTTGTATATATTTCAAGTCTTTATCATGGAACGGTCGGGGAAAAGTTACTAACAACTACCTTATTTGTTCAAGCTTAATCTATTTGTTTTGTGAATTTTTTTAACAACAATTTACTTCCCATTCATAGCAATTAACCTTAGGTTTTACTCGAACGAGATTGGAGTGAGTCATGCATGTCTATTCCGTCATTACGGCCATGTATGCGTGATTTAGCCTCCTTGTTGGTTTACGACTTTTGGTGAAAACTAGAAGTCCATACCCTATATCATTCTTCATCCTAACCTTTGGTTAAGCTCGAATGAAGATGTTTTCGAACACATATGTCTATTATGTCGTTACGGCCATGTATGTGTGCTTCAGCTACCTTGTTGGGGTGGTACTATCGGTGAAAGATTGTTAGAATGATTTACACTTAGCCTTTAATAAAACCCAATTTACCTTTTGACTTGTTTCTCCTTAGCTCTAGTGATGGAGATGTGTATCCTTGCCAAGCTTATGATACAAAGCTAATCACGACTGAGCGAATGAGCGTGCCACTTAAATGTTACACCTTAGATTAGTTGAGTGATTTGAGTGAATTCATTTCCATATTTCGTGAGGTGCTTGGTCTTGTATAGGTGATTAAAATGAAAGAAGTGCTTAAACGGAAAATACCTTGACTTCGGTTGGGAGACATTTTCAATATAATCTAGAGTCTAATTGAGGACAAATAGGATTCAAGTGGGGGGATATTTGAAGACATCAAATAATGTTACATTTATACCATCATTTATCCTGAATAAACTAACAACTTTTGTATAATTATTGCAAGAATGTGTACTTAAATGCTTAAAAGTGTTATTTGCAGTAATTGAGGGGTGATTTGTGAAGACATGCTAAAAGGCGCATATTTTGGAGCTAAAACGAAGACATTTGAAGATTACTCATTTCTGACCAATACACCGTATCCAGGAAAAGAGATACGTCGTATCAGCGCCAAGTCTTCACAAGAAAACGCATATTCACAATTCCCAATACGGCGTATCCACCTTCTGCCATACGCTGTATCCATGAAGATAACTATTCAAAGATACAAAAATATTATTATTTTGGGAATGTATATTTTGCTGATCACAAACTTTGCGCACACTCCAAGGGATACACCCCAATACGCCGTATTGGCCTAGCTTAATACGGCGTATCCAACATTTTTCATAGGTTATAAATAGAAGACTCAAAAACGAGTTTTCAATGTGCAAAATCATATTCTTCATACCATACACATAAAAGACGATTTTCTAAAGAAAAGAAGAGCAACAAAGGTCAAGCATCGATCACAATTCCATAGAAGACACCGTGTAATTTCCGTACTCTTGTAATCATTTAATTTTTGGTATCGTTCGGTAAAACGTTTAGTTTACTTTGGTTAATTGATCACACTTGTATAATTACAATGGTTATGGGCTAATACCCTTGGGTATTAGCTATCTTAATGAAGATCTAATGTTTGGTTTGTTTTAAAATCGATTTTCTTAATTTCTCGTTGAAAGTTTAATTATGTTTATCACATGATACTTGTTTACGTGTTTGAATATGCGACCTATCGTTCAACTGGGTCTAGTTACGCCTAACAAGTGAGCTAGATACTGGGATACCTCTCTATATCGTGTTTTATATTACTGGACCAATAGGATCACAAGTAACGTTTTGTATTTGTCTTTAAATTATGAGCTTAGTCGGACCGGCAGGTGACCCGTAATGTTTCAACAAGTATGTTCTTGATTAATTGATAAAGATTTGAATAGTGGACTACCAGTATATAAAATACCGTTAAACAGTAAGTGGGTAAAGTCCCGATGGGCTAGGGTTTATCAAGATCACCATTGCTATAATCCTTAGATAGATTATAATTAAACTAAAAGGATGCTTTATGCGGATGCGTTAATTATGACAGGATTCAACGTGTCTAGGACTTAGGATGATGTCCCGCCTAAGTCTTAAGAATGATATGCCGCTTCGAGATAAGAAATCATTGCACTAAATAAACAAACCAACATTTAATTGGATTTAATATGGCTAATGCAGTTTTCTATTATTTGGCTTGTACCGCTCTTTTATCTTCTGATTGTTTTTTTGCATGTTTATTGTGTTTAGAATTGATTATTGTCACCATAAAACCTGTGCCAGTCTCTCAGGCTGAAAAACCCCCATATCCATTAGAAGCGTATATAGCATAGGTTTAACAAGTAATTAGAATTAACGTAACTAGAGTAATTAAAATACTGATAGATTATAAGGTTAATGACCTCGCTCTTAGTGTTCGACACCCTACTTACCACGAAACTCCACCCGATTGGGTACACTACCTGTTAAAGTGTTGTTTTAGGATAAGTCGGCTAAATATAAATTTAAAACATGGTAATCAATAAATTGACCCTACACGACAGCACATCAAGTTTTTGGCGCCGTTGCATCAAAAAAAGAGAAGGATGATTGATAGTCTATTCACTAAACTTAAACCGATGAAATTCTTGGAAGGATCGATTATTCGTTGATATGTGGATAAAAATCAACGATGTATAGTTTTGTATAAATGGCCGATATCACAACTTTTGTAAAAGTATGTAAATTTGGGATGATAAAAAAATTGACCGTTATGGGAACGCCAAGTTAGGTTGTCTTTGTCATTTCTATGATCGAGGCGTCTGTATATATTTCGAGTCTTTATCATGCAACGGTTGGGAAAAGTTACTAGCAACTACCTTATTTGTTCAAGCTTAATCTATTTGTTTTGTAAATTTTATTTAACAACAATTTGCTTTCCTTTCCTAGCAATTCACCTTAGGTTTTACTCGAATGAGGTTGTGATCGAGTCATGCAGTTCCCTATTCCGTCATACGCAATGAATGGCGTATTCAACCAACCCTTGTTGGTGTTATTACTTTGTGAAGTATAGAAGATCCCTACCCTATATCATTCTTTGAGGGTTTTCATTGGTTTAGAATCTTTTAAACCAAATTTCTTAAGCATTTCTTTAATATATATAGATTGATTAAAGAAGATACCGTCTTCCATTTGTTTTATTTGTAATCCAAGGAAGAAGTTAAGTTCACCCATCATGTTTATCTCAAACTCGTCATGCATGATTTATGGAGTCTAATAAAACTCCTTAGATCGTTTATGCTCGAGGTTGTTTAGACCTCATCTAGGATCATGATAACAAAGATAATAACATATATGCACAGCGGAATTAAACATAAGAACAATGTTATCATCAACAAGGTTTTTCTTCATTATCATTCACTCCAAGCCCCAATTCTACTTTGATCAATAGTAGAACAGTTACATCAATAAACTGTAATAGGAATCATAAGATCCTTGAGGCTACACCACATAAACTAGAAGTCTACATCTTCCTAGATACACACACACGTTTTTCTTTTGTGTTTATACGACTCTCATATGATGTGCACACCAAACTATACGACCTAATGATCTCTTTATATAGTAGAGATCATCTAGGTTTACAAAGAATAAGAACAAATATAATTAGGAAACAAATAATATCTTCCTAACTTTTATCTTTATCTTCTATATCTTTTATCTTTTGAAGAATTCCAGCTTTGCGTTTAAGTCATTCTTGTTTCATTCTTTTATTTATTTTGTCTCATCAAATCAATAATTCCCAACAATCTTCTCCTATTTGATGATGACAAAACAAACAAAGTCGTGTACGAACTTCATCATAAAGCCAAAGCTTCCCCTAAAGTTGAGATGTAATCATCTCCCTGAATGAAACAAAACTTTAATTCTTCCCCTTAACTAAAGATCTCCTTGATCATGCCACCACACATAATAAGCTGCAAATCAATAAACCTGTAATCTTATCTTCCCCTATTTGATGATGACAAAACAAACAAAGTCGTGTACGAACTTCATCATAAAGCCAAAGGTTCCCATGAAGTTGAGATATAATCATCTCCCACAAAAGGTACGGAACATGCCCATGATCCAATACACATAACCACAACATGCTTAAAAACATTTTAACATGACAACAAGACAAGCATCATTCTCACCCCAAAATAACATAAGAAAAAGGGGCTATGTGTTAGCCTCAAAATATTCAGTCGAACAAGGAAGTTCATTCATTATATTAGGTCTCGGTCACTTAATTAATTATATGTTGTAATAGGCTAGACGGGTAAAAGGACTTATTTAGTAATCTAATATTATATGTGTAATAGGCCTAAGCCCAAGTCAATCCTAAGCCCATCCCACCTAGAAAGCCCATAGCTCATTGGGGTATTTAAACCATTTTCCACTATGGAAAATGGTGTTGATTCTCATTTGTTATTTTTCACTTGTATGAATTAACCACTCTTGTTTTTCTCTCTCTAAAATTCTCTCCAACCTCTCTCTACAATTCTTATCATTTTTCCTCATCTATTTTTCTTGGTCTCCATGGTGACGTGAAGGTGATTTTGGGTTCCGACACGACCCGTAATGTTTCAACAAGTATGTTCTTGATTAATTGAATAAGATTTAAATAGTGGACTACCAGTATATAAAATACCATCAAATAGTAAGTGGGTAAAGTCTCGATGGTCTAGGGTTTATCAAGATCACCATTGCTTTAATCCCTAGATAGATTATAATTAAACTAAAAGGATACTTTATGCGGATACGTTAATTGTGATAGGATTCAACGTGTCTAGGTCTTAGGATGATGTCCCGCCTAAGTCTTAAGAATGATATGCCGCTTCAAGATAAGTAATCATTGCACTAAACAAACAAACTAGCATTTAATCAGATTTAATATAGCTAATACTATTTTCTATCAGTTGGCTTGTACCGCTCTTTTATCTTCTGATTCTCTTCTTGCATGTTTATCGTGTTTTGAACTATGTTTAGCATAGGTTTAACAAGTAAATAGAATTAACTAGATTAAATAAAATACTCTTAGAATATAAGGTTAACGACATCGCTCTTAGTGTTTGACACCCTACTTACCACGAAACTACACCTGATCGGGTACACTGCCTGTTAAAGTGTTGTTTTAGGATAAGTTAGATAAATATAAATTTAAAACTTGGTAATCAATAAATTGACCCTACACGATAGCACATCACAAGCTATTTGGGTAATCGACGT